>FLMG01000730.1:15634-19862 GCA_900088475.1 Hyphochytrium catenoides
GTCTCTCTCTCTTCCTTCGCTTTTATAAGTTTCTGTCCTTTCTGCTCCGTTTTTGAGCCTATTCCTCTTGCCTGCCTTTCGTGTTCCTCTCTCTGTTTGCCTTGGGGTTGAGTTGCTGCCTACATGCTCTGCAAGACTGTCATCTGCCTTACAATCTCCGGTTAGGACTTTTTGGATATAACTCGAGGAGAGGCGGAGCTCTCCAAACAGAAGGAAGTGGAAGAGGCTCTAGCGATAGAGCGAGGAAGGAGGCTAGATCTGCAGCGAAAAGTGGAGACAGCTGTTGAGATGGTTAGCCGCACCTTTGCTGCTTTAGCTCATGTCCTTTTCCTCTACCTCTTTTCCTTCCTCCGCTGCCGTCCTCGTCCTCTCTCTCCCTCGTTATCTCTCTCGCTCCTCGCTTCTCCGTGTCTGAGTGCAATACCTACTTTCTACTGGGCATGCGTGCGAGCCTTTGCGCCTCTTCCTGGCCAGGCTACTGATGGTTTATCCTCATTCCCTAGTCTTCTCCTCGTCTGTCGTCTCACCCTCGGATCCTATCTTTGTGCTGATAGTGGAAGGCAAGGCACACAACCGTGCGAAGCCAACTGGCTCATCTATCGGAGATACTTTGGCCTGGCGCGAGGTGGAAGGATGTTGAGGAGAAAGAGCTTGTTGAGCCCGAAAGGGTACGTGTGGCCTTGAACGAGGCACACATTCTCCTTCCTTTGTTCCCACTTCATAACTTACGTCTCAATTTTCTGGCCCTTGGGCTCTTTATCAGAATGGTCTATTTTGACTTAGTAGCCCCGGTTAATCTTTGCATCTTGCTTTCTATTGCAGCTATTCATCTGCTATTCATGGTGCTATTGCGTGACTGCTAACGCTCTGTAAGAGCCTGAGGTCTCTGTAACGCTTATTTCTTTTCTCTATCAGCCAATTTCCTTATTATCTCCTTTACCATGCTCCTATCTAGGTCAAGAGAGTATTTAGAAAGGCGATGGTGGTCGTTCACCCAGATCGTTGCGTGACGCTGACAGAGGAGCAGCAACTGCTTGCACTTGCCATCCATACGGAGCTCGACCGCACCTGGGACATCTTTGATCGCATGGAATATAGCTTCGGCTTATAAATGTAATATGACCATGACGATATCGGTAACCTTGTGATTCCTTACCGTATGGAGACGTATAGAGCCAGGAAGTGTGGGACTATCCAGAATGACTGAAAGCGGGGATCAAGAGATTGGCTAAATAGAAGACAAAGATAGACACTCTGGAAGTCTTTATATTAACTCTAAGGATACATGGCCTGAGGCTGATACTCTGAGGCTACCGTGATAACCCTCATGTGTCGCATCAAACAACAACTACGGATCAAGGGGAACAGAGGCTCTGCCCACACTCCATTCTCAGCCGTCAGTCACAGCGATGAGTAACCTAATAAACGGTAGACCTGACAAACAAAAAGTGGCTACTGCGCGCTGGCCTCTTTGCCCAAGAAATCCAATAACCAATCTCTGATTGAACTCAGTCTTCAGATAAAAAAGCCGGTAAATGCCTACATTGATCTGGCTGTCGTGGTATAATTACCAATTGTAATCCCTCCTGTCCGTACAGCGGGCGGATGTCGTATAGAGGTTAGTACTTCACGTTGTGGCCGTGACAACCTGGGTTCGATTCCCAGCATCCGCAAAATTTTTTTCTCCATCACCGTCATGAAGGTTTCGCGTGAAAGCTTCCATCACACGTATCTTGCCATTGAAAGGGCTTTACAGAGTAACAAAAAGAAAGATTTCCGCGAAAGCTTCAGAGCTGACTTTTTGGAGCTACCTGACCTCTCTAAACAACATGTGCTCTCATTCCGAATCCAGAAAGCTCTAGCAATGCTGGAGCGGTAAATAATACTATTTGATCATGAATAGACTTTGCAAGAGATTTGCCCCCTTTTGCTCCATCCATTTTGGAAACAGTCTTCAGCTTGTGGGATCCTTTCACGCTATATATACTGCTACGCTCTCCATCGATACAGGTAAGACCGTACTTATACAGGATCATTTCTATAGTACAGTCTCCTGTCTTGTTTATTCTAAACAAGACAACTCTTCCAACCTTGATGATCGGCCCTGACTACTGCCATTGACGTGGGATGTGAGCCTCTGGCGATGCTTTGGCATCTGCTGCAGGCTGTTGATGAACGTCCCCTGCCCCATTCCAGGCAGGGTGAGTGGTAGTAGTGGTATGAGAGGTTCCCCCTTTCTCTCTTCTTTCTTTGTTCTCTATATTCTGTCCCTTCGTCCCTACCCTGTCCAGCCATCGCCGGACCGACTATCTACCACTCTCTCTCGTGACTATGACTTCACTTACCTCTCACACCTGTCCTGCTCTCTCATGTCGCAGTTCTATCTGTTAAACTCTCTGCTGCTGGCTCGGTCGCCTTTAATTAGCAGGACACTAGCCTTTCAACAATAAGGGGGAGCATTAGGGTTGCAGTGGCCATTATCTCCTGGTGCTGCTGCTGTTTGAACCTTCTCAAGAGAGTATCTATGCTTTCAGGTGCTTGACCAGCAAGGGACTGATATGACTCGCTTGGCAGCAGGCTGATGGTTGGCGCACGGGGAGCATGACAACCTCCTGGCACCGCAGGCAGGCTGATCCCTCCGTTTGCCAGCCCTATCTTGCAGGCTTTTTCTATGCAACTACTTCGGTCGTCGTTCTGCGTTCACTCAACTCATTGTTGTTGCTGTTCTCGGCCTTCTTCTTCTTCTTCCTTTGCCTTCAGCTTTTATTGTCGTAGTAGCACCACTGATAAATGAAAGCCGCCGAGCGCTGCTAGCGCTTCATAGCATGGTGATGGTTAGGTAGAAGGATGATGATGTTCGTCGTTTCTGTGGGAGAGGAGGGCGGGAGGGGAGACGACGAGGGTGGTGGTGATTTACCAAGCTTCCCTCATCAGCATCAAAAGTAATGTAGATCTCTTTTCATCTCTACTTTTTTAGACTACTACAGCCAACGCAGCAGAAAGATGGCAATGTCTCCCCGCGAGTTGCCATTCCTTCCGCCTCTCTTTTTGAAAGCGGCCGCGCTCTTTCTTGCAAAAGGAAAAGAGCTGTGCTGCTGATGGTGCGAGTGACGATGAGATCATAACTCTGTAGAGCGCTAGCAGGACAATAATATAGAGGGCTGTTTGTTCCTGCTTCTCACTTATGATGCTACTCTTCTCATGATGATTTCCAGTCTTTTTTTCTCTCAAAAGACAAGCGCCCAAAGTCATCAAAGAGCTATGAGGCCCTCTCTGCGGCCTTCAAGAAAGAAGAGATCAACCTATTCCTTATTACCTCCTCCGTCGTCGTAAAGTAGCTGTTGCATCAAAAAGAATCTTCATCATTATTGTCCATGTCGTCGAAGAAAGGAGAATATTCCTACATATCTCCCTTTACCCTCACTTACTCTCATCATTCATAAGCTCCCGCTTCCTTCGCAACAAATAGTAAGCGCCAGATGCCACCACACCTCTAGTAGTGCTAATTGTTACAAAGGGACGATGGGCAAGAAGGGCAACCCTACCAAGGTTATTTATAGCTAGCCCTAATAATCATCAATTATTATTTTTCTCATGAGCGCTCATCATGCCACAGCTGTTGCTTGCCCTCCGCAGCATCTCAATAAGATGCCCAACATTCGTCCTCTCTACGCACCACCACCCTAGTCGTAATGCAGGGTCATCATCATCAATCCCATGCGGTCGTCGGCCAACAACAATAACTCCAATTGCTACCATCACCCATACCAGCAGCAACAAGCACCACGAACAGCGATAGCAGCAGCTAGACAGAATAATGAGGGTCAGCAGCAAGTGCTTGGATGTATATATTTATACGCCGCATCATCATCAAATAAACAATAAAATGTCTGCTGCTCCAGCAAATGGCGGTGGGTGGTTGGTAGGTGACCGCCGCCGCAGCAGCAACAGGCAGGCAGCAGCGATAGCTTCTTTGAATCCTGGATGATGGCGATGATGATGCTCTACTTAGTAGTAGTCCCGCAGCAAGCAATAGCAGCTAATAATATTTCTTCATAGGAAAAAATATCTACAAAGTACAGAGTGGCCGTGAAGAGAAATTCTTAGGCTTGGCCACCGAAAATAATTTATTATAGTAATAAACTATACCAAAATTAACCCCATGGGAAGGGTTGAAAAGCGATGAAAAAGTTTTGCGGATGCTGGGAATCGAACCCAGGTTGTCACG
>FLMG01000733.1:1266-12798 GCA_900088475.1 Hyphochytrium catenoides
CAAAGCGGGTGAAGAAAGAGCACAAGTCAAATGCGGCCAGACAGAGCTCTGCCTCTCCGCCTGCTGTCAGAGCTCCTGCGTCTCATCTCCCAACCTATCACCTCCTTCCCGCAGCTCTTCCTCTCCCAGGATAGATCAAAGAGAGGCCGGACCAAGCCAGCTGGCCTTAGCAGTACACATTCACAAAGAGGAGAGACCGAGAGAGAGACAAAGAAAGGCCGAGAGAGAGAAAGAGAGAGAGAGAAAGATAGAGACCGACAAGGAGAGAGACGGTGACGGTGCATCATGCTTCCCATATCCTCCAAGCCCTACAGAGCATCTCGGCACGGCCTCCGCCGGTCGCGTCAGCGGCCAGTAAAACTTCTGATCGCGCTTGCTACTGCCTCGATCCTACTCATCCTGGGTGCGTGCCTGCCTTGAGAGAACCTCTACCGTGACTTCTAGGAGGCCATGCTGTCCGCTTGGATACTTCTTAGTCTCTCTTTCTCTTTGTCTCTGTTTCTCTCTCTTCTCTCGGGTACTCGGCATGAGCTATCATCGGGCTGAAGCCGTCCAAGATTTATATATCTCTCCGCTGCATTCTTATTGCCTCTGTTTGTCTGTCTGTCTCTCCCTCCCTCTCTTTCTCTCTTCTTGTCTCCCCACTTCTCGCTCTCTCCCGCTGCTTCTCTCTCAATGTTGTCTCCCTCTCTCTCCTATGTTCTCTCTCTCTCCTGTCTCTCCCTCTTTCTGCTGTGTGTGTGTCTCTCTCCCTGTCCCTCTTTTCCGTCGGCTGCTATGTTGTTCCTCCCCGTTCTCCTTCGTGGCGATCTTTCTCTTTGTGTCCGCTAATGTGGGCCTGTTGCAGCTGCGAAGTACTTTTATGAGGCTTGTGACACTCGAGCTCCGCTCAGTCAGCTCCTCGTGCAGGTAGAGAGGGAGAGATAGGACTCCTCGCTACTTTTTACTAGGTTCTTCCCTACGTCATCAACTTTTCCTTTTCTTCCGTCTCTTATCCTTTGCTGTCTGCTTGTCTCTCTCTTTCCAAATGTCCTTTCTCTTTCTTTATGTGTCTCTCCATCGCCCATCAAATAATCTCAGCATGAGACTTCTCTCCATTCGATCTAACATAATTTATGTACGGGCTACCTCTTGATTCTCTCCGTTCAGTCTTCCTCCTCTGTTTTTCTCTCCTTTCCTTGGATGGCTCTCTACGTCTAATGAATCAAATCTCTGCTATTGACTTGGTCTGTCTTCCGCTCTATGTGGCTCTTTATCCTTTCCTTACTCTTCCCTCTCTGTCTCTGTCTCTCCCTCCCTCTCTCTCTCTCTCTCTCTCTCCGTCTCTCTCTCCCTCTCTCGTACTCTTTCACTTCCACATTTTAACTCTCTCTCTGTTTTTGTCTCCATCTAGCTGTCTCTCTTCTTTGTCCCCTGCTTTCTATGTCTCGAACCCACTCTGTCTTTAGCATGTCTAACTCTTCCCTTGGCAGGTGACCGATGTGTTAGTGGCGAACGGTGTGAAGGACTTCTGGTTAGACAAAGGAACACTGCTGGGAGCTATTCGAGAGAAAGATCTGATTCAGTGGGAGTATGACGTTGATATCTCGATGATGGAAGAGGATTGCAGAAAGTAAGAGCAAACGTCATCTCTCGTCTAGCTTTCTCTTCCTGCTTTCCTTCTACTTCTCACGCACAATTCCCTTTCTTTGTGTCCTTCTTGCTGCGACGGCAGCCTTTTCCCTTCGTCTCATAACTTCTTCAGCGGCTTCTCTGATAAGTTCATCTTCGGTCTCCTCTCCTCTCCGCCACTCCGCCGTCTTCTGGTCTTCAACCTCCACTGTCTGCCTCCCTTAAACTTCCAAGTGCCCTTATAAATGAGTGTCTCTCTACCGCATCACCTCTATCTAGCCGCCTTCAGTCACTTTGTAATTCCCTTCGCTTCATGGTGCTCACTGTCCCGATGCTAGGATGGACTCGATAAAGGACAAGTTTGCCGCCGCCGGACTGTTCGCGTACAATCGCTCAGACTACATTGAACAGAAACGAACGAGGATCATCATTCCGGACGGATCCTTTCTCCCTAGCTACCAGAGCCCATACCTGACTGTCCCTTGTTATCGGATCTACGATGGACAAAAGAAGTACTTTATGGATATTTATTGGAAGAATGTCATCCCTAAGGAGAAGGTGCTGGTCTCTTTAATTCATCCTTCCTCTCAGAAGGCATTTGAAGCCTGTTCCAAGGAAAGTTGTCGTTCTCACTCCGACCGCGTGTCTCTTTGTCCAGGTGAAGACAGACTCTATGAAGTTTCTTCTACCTCCTCATTATGCCTTTGCTGAGGACTTGCTGTGTGATGCAGAGGGAATGATACCCGAGGTACGGAGGCATGAGCCAACCGTCCATGTCCTTTTCTTTGGCCGGTCCTTGATGTACCTTCGGCGCTTGCCGCCAATCTAGCTCGTCTGCTATGCCGATGACAAGGAGCTCTACAGTCTATGACTTCAGCAGTCTCCTTGCCCTGTTGGTGTTCGATGTGGGAAGCGTTGTCCAACTTTTTCCCTTGTTGCTGACTCAGAACCTCGCCTGCCTTGACAGATGCACTGCTGTGGAGGCTGTGACGCTGTCAGCACCATTTTCCCTTTGCAGAGATTTTCGTTCGCTGGACGCGACCATTTCCACATTCCTCACAAGCCGAATGTCTCACTAGAAACTCAATTTGGGAAGTCTTGGACCGTGAAGATGATCAAGGTTTGGCTTGCGAACTATCAGTGTGCCAGAGAGACGATAACGAAGTGAAAGGAAAATGACAGCGACGAGACGGGTGTAGAATAAAAAGACTTAGAAACGGAGAGAGAGAGAGAAGGGGGAGAGAGAGAGAGAGAGACAGACAGACAGACAGACAGATAGACAGAGAGAGAGAGAGAGAGAGAGAGAGAGAGAACAAGGGATAACAGAGAAGGCGCTCGTCCCTGCAAACATGTGAGAGATTAAGCGCAACCCAGGAGAGCGGGCAGCAGAAGGACTGTGGATGATCGGACTTCCTGTTCAGTTGACGCAACGACTTACTCTTTCTCTCCGCAGGGGTACAAGAAGGTCACATGTCTGCACATTATCCAGCCTCAGCTATTCCGGTTATTATGCCTTCTGCTCTTAGGTTCAGTGGGCGCTGCGGTGTATGTCTGGGTGAGAGGAGCGCCCTACAGAATGGGATGGACCAAGCTTCGAAACCACGATTAACAGATAAAGACAATGTCGCAAAGGAAGGAGAGAGAGAGAAAGACAGATTGGAGGAGAGATAGGGAGAGACACAAAGAGTGTTTGCAGAAAGTGGACGCTTTGCTGCGGTGCCGTCTTTTCTCCTGGTCTCGTGAGATTCAAAAGAAAGAGAGGAGACCGGGTTATTGCGGCGGGAGGTTGGGATACAGCTCGGTCAGCTGCTGCTATATTTATGCGACCGGCGCTAACAGTAAGCAGAGAGAGGGTCTAT
The DNA here is from genome assembly GCA_900088475.1 of Hyphochytrium catenoides. Lineage (NCBI taxonomy): Eukaryota > Hyphochytriomycetes > Hyphochytriales > Hyphochytriaceae > Hyphochytrium > Hyphochytrium catenoides. The sequence continues at coordinate 4,737 of FLMG01000733.1, forward strand.
TTGAACTCTGTTAAGTTATCTAAAGGCTCTTGCGTACAAGCGACGGCCCGACTTGGCTCAGCTTCGAGGTGGGTCTCTCCTGAGGGGATGCTCTTGCATCACCGTGAGGCACACATTGTGAAGGCTAACAGCGCGGCAAAGAGAGAAGCAATTGGCCAGCAGCATGGGCTTACAGACGATGGGAGAAGGAGTTAGAGACCAGGGAGAAAAGAGGGAATAGCGGGATGCTGACCCTTCAGACCTCAGCCATTCCAGGCCTTGAAGCTACTTTCGGACTTCATATGTGACGGTATGATAACAGGCGCATGCGTGGAGCTTCAGATCACGGTGTGAGCCAGAGAAAGGCGGAGAGGGAGTGAAGAGAAGAAGGAGATAAGGCTCGAGAGTTTCTGAGAGCGGAAGGATGGCCATATTAAAATAGTAACGCTCTTCTTGCCGGTAACACAATCAAGGCCTTCTCGGTCTCTGTCATTGCTAGAGCTCCTCTAGACTTCTCTCTAGCATTCCCCTTGTATCCTCATCCATAGACTTACAGCTCTTCGTCAGTAGAAAGTGCTGATGTAGAGATCTGAGTCCCGATAATCTCTGTTCCTGAAGTCTTCATCCGCAATTATTGGCAGCGCCCCCATCCCAAAGCGTGTACATAGCGGCGTTAGCGGCTATTGTTTTATCTGTAATACCATCTTATTTTAAGAGATTTGCATGTGCGTTGTACGCCGTCCGGGGCGAGTATCTTCATCAGAACTTCACACTGTGGTACAGTCTCTTTCTGAAGGTTTGAGCGCTTCATCAGACAAGTTGGCTGGCCTTTTAACACGCTTTGTAGGCCCTCGAGGTCGCACAGAGCTTGTGGTCTCTCTGACAACGGCAGAGTGTAGGGCAGAGAAGTAGGATAGGGAGGAGAAGGTAACGTGCGGCTTGCCCGAATACCACCGCCGCCAATGCCAGACCTTGCTGGGTGGTGGGAAGCAATGTGAGCTTGTTGAGGTTCCGATTAAGCGAAGGGCAGGGCCGCCTTGGTTGAGCCAACCATCTATCAAAGCTGTTGTGCCGTGAGGCCGTTGAACTCACGCGGAATATGGCCACGGCGGAAGGAAGCTTACCGCTGCAGGATGCTCTGAATGGCGCTGCAGACGGAGTAGTCCTTGCATCACCCACTTCTGCAGCTTTCGAAGCCCTCAGTAACATCCACATAGTGCACCAGATAACCTTGTTTCAGCCGGGAATCAAGTTCAAAGACTGGGACGATGGGGATCTGGCCGTGTACCTTGGCTACTACTCTCTCCTTAGGCTTAAACACAGCCTCAGTAGTGCAGCTACGGCCGCGGCAGCTCCCCAAGGCACTGCTCAGGGCGACAGGAAATGCCCTTTGGTCTACTGCATCAACTCTATGTACTATGCCGTCAGAGATGGCGACCTCGACCTGATGAAGTGGGTCCACAAGAATGCTTTTACAAGTGAAGGACGCTTATTAGTGCGCTCAATCTCAGATATCAGCGAAGAAGAAGAGGCTTCAGATGACTCTAGTGACAGTGAAGAGTCGGCAGATGGTACTCCTGCCGCCGGAAGCAAGCCTCCTCATCGCACTCGCTTTGATCTCTTCTCAGAAGCAGCTCACTATGGCCATCTTCACATCCTTAAGTGGCTGGGAAAGAGAAACCCCCGGAGCGCGCATGGCAAACAGGGGCTCTTTGGAGCCATCAAGAACGGACATTTTGATGTTGTCCGCTGGTGTTGCAAGCGGCTACCGCCCAGCCCGAGAGTGCTGCAGGGTAGTTTGTGGGTGGCAATGTCTCACGGTCGGCTAGAGATCTTGACATGGCTCTCTGAACGGTATCAAGTTAAGCTGAAAGATCCCTTGTTGGTCGTTGGGCTTTGGGGAGCACTGAAAGCTGGTCATACGGCCACTGCGGACTGGGCGGTCCAATATTACGGAGTCCAAGTTACCGTGAACGCTGCCATCGCAAAGGGCCATCTACCCCTGCTGCGCTGGCTTCTAAAGCAAGGGCTGTATACCCCGCCTGAGGAGCTGCCAGGTCCGCTTCTCATCGCTGCGACTGCTGGCCACCTGGAAGTCCTTCAATGGTTTTTGAACAAGCATCTAGAGCTCAAGGAAAGATGGATAACACGGCCCCTGATGCGTCGGGTCGCTGAGGAAGGGCAACTTACGGTTCTGAAATGGCTTGTGAACCGCCAAGTGTTAAGCTTCGGCGAGTTTGCGGACATGGACCCTTTTGATGAGCGGCCGGAAGCCAAGCTGCATAGAAATGTAGCCCTTAATGGCCATCATTCAATGCTACTATATCTTTATGAGAACCGGCCGACTCTTTTCCATGAGCCTCTCTCTGTGGAAGACTTTGATCAGATTGTCCGGAGCGGAGATGTCAATATTCTGACTTTCTTTAGCCTTGCCGTGGCTGGTGGCATCGTCTGTACATCTGCAGCTCTCAGACATGCCAGGAGGATGGATAATCTGGTCCTGCTAACCTTCCTACAGTCTCAATTGGTCACAGTGGTGGAGTCTGGGAGTACTCTGTCAGTAGACGTTGATAACGGTGGCGCTTCTAGTTCTGATGATGAAGGCAGCATTGAGTTTTCTGACGAAGGAGAAGGAGACGATGCCGACGCAGACATAGCCTCGGATGACTCCTGGGAAGATCAAGATATAGATGACTCGGATGAGGACACAGACAGTGATGGAGACACCATGTACGCGATAGCAAGACGGGTGAAGCGAGTGATAGAGAACATTCCACCATAGCCATTGCCACCTCACAAGCTTTTCGCTCTCTGTCTCTTACCCTCTGGATTGTTTCAGATCTGTACTCTGGCCTACATGTAAATCATTCCTTTCCTATGGAACTGTCTGTCTCTTTTCTACACTCTCTGCTTGTCAGACTAGTCTATACCTGGCACTGAGACCTGGAGGGTCCCTCTAGACATGGCAGCAAGTTCAAGCCAACAGCAATGAGGAACATTGACCCCTTCTAGGTGTCAGTGGCCTGATTGATGAACTGCACTGCTAAGAATGCACGTCTGTAGGTTACTTCTTCTTCTCCTTGCTCGCTAAGTTCCTCTTGCATTCCATAAAGAGGAGAGATGAAGAGCGCTAACTTGGCCACTGCGATGTGAGCGAGGCAAATGTCAGCAGCAGCAGCACCGCATGTCTCTTCCACCTCATCAATCTCTTAGTATCAGAAGGAGAGACTTGATGCTTTAAGCGCCTCTGTGAAGAAACAGAGGAAGCCTTATCCTTTCATAGAGGGAACATGAGAAGAGAGAGAGAGAGAGAGATTTTGCTGCCACCCTCTCTCTCCTCGAAGAAATGGACGATGACGCGGCTTTCCAAAGAAGTAAAAGGACTCCGAGGTAGAAGAGAGGTGCGGAGAGGACATAGATTTATTATAGAGTTTGATGAGACAGATTAAGCCCCGTGAAGAAAGAAGAAGAAAGACGCGAAGTGTGAGAGGTAAATTCTCGGTCTTTCAAGCAAGAGAAAATCATGATGTTTCTTCTCCTTTTTTTATTATAGGGAATCAAGAAAAAATGATGAAGATCAAGGAAGAAGAATCCTTCTACAAGGTAATCATAAACTGATAATCATTGGCTTTCTGAATACTCTTGCTCTCACACGGCTTTTCCTTCTGCTGACCCCTCAAAACAAGGTCAGAGGGTTATTACGTTACCTAGGTGTCCCGAGTAGACGGAGGGATGGGTGGGCCAGTGATGGGAAGAAAATGGCGCCGCTGCACAAAAGAACTTTTTTCACCATTTTTGCAGACTGCAGACAGAGTTGAGCTCGAAGGTGCAGTTCTATGGCTCTATTTATCGCGTTTTGGGTCTGCTTGGATCTCCTGCCAGTCCCCCAGAGACATTGTTAGAGCTTTGATACGTTGGGCCGAAGATAGTCTAAGAGACTCCTGTACTATAGACTTTCAGATCCATAGGGTTATAGTCCCTATTTCCACCAGAAGCGTTTGGAAGCGTTCTCTCTGCGTGGAAGTCCTGGAGGCTGGGCAATAGTTACTGGGAGAATGACCTGCTTTAGCGCTCAAGTGCTGAGCTTCATCCTTTTCATTGCATTTGTTTCGGGACAAAATGCCGGTCCAGTCACAACCACCAAAAGAGCCTTCAGCGGCATTGATGAAGTTATGACTCTCAAGTGCGACAAGCCTGACGAAATTATGTGCTTACGCTTTTACCGCGTAGGAGTGTGCTGCCTGAAATCTTCTCCAGAAAACCTGAAGAACAATCCCGATGGCGACTGCGTTTACCTGGGTCCAAAGACCAGCACTCTAGTCAACCTGGTCCGGAACTGCAGCGGTGGCGCGAATGATAGCGTCATCACAACCCCGTTCAAGTCTCCCTGCACCTTCAGAATCGGCAGCGCAGAACTAACGCCGGTGCCCAACGAGAGAATCATCAATACGAAGACCTGCCAACAGGCCCCCAGTCAAAATGCCTCCTCAGCGATTGAGGACAACCGCTTCTATGTACAATATGACTGCATCTCTGGAGCGACTACCTGCGATAAGCCGGCATCCCAGGAGGGCATTCTGTATCTTGCTCTAAGTGTTGCTATCGGCCTCGGTCTGACGCTCGTCGTGGGCCTACTAGGGGCGTGTACAAGGAACATGTTCAAGCCGAAGAAAGAGTAAGAAAAGGCAACAGGGCGGGAAGATGGATTGTCAAGAGATGGGGAAGATGGAAGAAGAAGAGGAGGTCTGAAAGTCAGGAATGTGGCTGCGGGTGAAACCTACCATCATCAGACTAGGACGACAGATGTCAACAGCTTCTCATAGATCTTTGCGAAGGATTGGAGAGCGTTCAGTGTTTGCTCTCTTCTTGCGCTGGCTTTTGTCCTGCTGCAAACAGGGCAAGACGGACGAAGTGACGATGGCGGTGTAGGTATCTCTCTTTGCACCTCTTTAACCTTCTAATAATTCCATACCATCGAGCGTGTGGCCTTCGAATGATGACGTTTTGTCACTCTTAGTTAGGCGAATGACCTTACTTTCCCATCTGTGGCCGGCACTGCGGGTGAACAGCTGTAGATAGATTCTGTTGCATAGTTGGCACTGCAGCATGACAGTCAGTCCTCTGGGCGCACGATCCCTTCCCGCAGACCTGCGACTGCCGAAGCTCGCACGGCAGCCTAGTCAAAAATCTAGGGGAACAAGCAATAGGACGGTGGCTGAGGGACAGAGCGAATGACAGGGCGGCTGCAAGAACGATGTAAAGGTCATTCACTTGGTCAAGGGGCACAGGAGGCGAGGAAGGCAACACGATAGGTCGGCGACTTTGCTTCAAACTTTAGTCATTGTACATATAGACGGCGTCCCTCCTCCCAGAGAAGTCTCTCTCTTGTTTGCTGGCATGCCAACCGAGAAGCTCAGTCTCTCGCTTGCTTCTTTCTATAAGATAATGTTCTCCCTTACGGCTGAGAGGAGAAGATGTTGAAGAGAGCTGGACAGACTTCCTATCATAGAAGGCGTTGCAGAGACTCTCTTCTTCATCATCTTGGAACAGAGGGCAAGATTTCTCCTCTATAACAAGAGTACAAGCAACTCAGCTAAGATCATCAATGAACCGGTTAACACCTAGGCAAAGGCTTATGAAGATAGCAGGCAAGCGTTCGCAAGGGAAAGGAAGGACATGATGGCAGAAAGCTCCTCTCTCTCTCTCTCTCTCTCTCTCTTTCTTTTTTTTTGTTTCTGTCCTCTCTTCTCTCACTCTCTCTTCTAAATGTTTCCGAAACATCATAGGGATTTGCGAACGCCGCAAGAACCGAAGACGCTGCGCTCTCTTTCATCGTCACTTCTGTCTCTCTCTCTCCCCTGCACTCGCGCCTTCTGCATTTCCATGCTTCCTGGACCATCATCAACCACTTTATATAAGGCTTCAGCGTCCGGCTTGCGGCTCATAGTCCCGCGGCGGCCGCATGACACAGGTTGAGGCACGGCCTGTGACTTCTGCCAGCTGATCGCGGCGCAGGAGGTAGCTGCCGGCTGTGAGGCAGCTGGGACCAGGCAAGAATCTCTCAACCTTCTACTGCTTCCCAAGCCGCTCATTCAACGCCTCGTTTCTAGGAACTCTTCCTTTCCTCGCGAAGCTCCTCTCCTCCGTCGCCGCAGCTGTACAGAGAGACCTATCACCTGCGCCTTCTCGTTGGGCTTTAATGTTCCGTCGTACTCCTGAGCTACCTGCTCTCTTGGGGTGCTACTCTCTCTCTCTCTCTCTCTCTCTTCTGTCTCACTCTCTCGTCGTCTCCCCTATTTCCTTTTGTCTCTCTTGCTCCTCTTTACCAAGCATCATCTGTCGCTCCTTAGGAAGGTAGATCAGATCCCTCATCAGCTGCTTCTCCAATAAATGAAGTGAGGGAAGCCAGACTCTCAACTCTTGGAGGAGGATTAGGAAGATTGATGAGGCATGTTGAAGGGAAAGAAGAAGAGTGAGTGCGGGAGAAAGTGATGGAGCTAGGGAGAGGAGAGAGACTCAGAGAGAGAGAGAGAGACTTAGAGAGAGAAAGAGAAAAAGACAGAGAGGGAGAGAGGAGAGAGAGGCGCCCACATACAAGTCGATCAAGCCTGCGAGTCAGAGCGGAATAGTAATAGGACAGAACAAGTACAATGGTAGCTTTGTTCAGCACATTGCCTAATAGTAGCATGCAACATCAAGAGAAAGAGATTCGTTGAGAGCTTGTAAAGAATCTTTCCTCACCAGATCTTTGCCCATTATTGAGAGGACTTGCTTCTACTACTTGCTCTCTCTCTCTCTCTCTCTCTTTCTCTCTCTCTCTCTCTCTCTCTCTCTCTCTCTCTCTCTCTCTCTCTCTCTCACATACACACTCGCTCGCTTCGCCAATCCTCTCTTCCTTCTCTCTCCCGCTTCATATGTTGATCCCCATTCCCCTCGTCCTGTCCAGGCAGAGCCTTGTCTCTTCTCCCTTCTCTGCCCGCTCTTTCACTTCTCTGCTACCTTCTTTCCCCTTGTAAACGTTAGGGTAAAAGGCGTTGTGGCCGTTGTTGGCTCCCGCACGGCAAGAATGCTCATCTTGCTCCTCTCCTCTCTTTCCTCAGAGCCTCTTTCTCTGTCTTCCACACACACTTTCTCTCTCTCTCGCTTTGCTCTCCCTCTCCGTTGTCCGTCCTTCAAAGCTTGTCTGTCTCTTCTCTGTTGTCATTTCAAGCTTGTTCGTCTCTGTTTCGTGCCTCTGTTCTCTCCTTCCTTCAAGAGTTCTTTCTGTTCTTCCCCGACCTTTGTCCTCTTTCTCTCTTCATTCCTCTCTCTCCTCATGCGTCATTGTTCCGTCTATGCCCTTCACCTATCTCCCTCTTTCCCTGCGCCTGAACCATCCTAGTCCCCAGTGCCTAAGCCTTTCTACACCCTCTCTCTCTCTCTCTCTCTCTCTCTCTCTCTCTCTCTCTCTCTCTCCTCGTCTTTCTTCGAACCGCTCTTACAACTATCTTCCTGGATCCTTCTCTCCCACTTGCTGTCCAGTCGACCCCACGCCCTCCGAACGAAAGACTCTTCATTCTAAGAAATAGAAGGAAGAGTGAGCTCTCCAATGTCCTGGTGAGAGCACTTATAACCACGGCACTGAATCTGGGAACTGATGAGGGCTTTGGAGGAGAGAGGGAAATTCATCGGAAGTAATGGCAGAGGAAGAGAGTCCGAGAGAGAAAGTAACTTGATTGCACTGGGGACAAACGTTGTGCCAAACGTTGAGCAGCAGGAGAGAGAGAAGGAGAGAGAAAGAAGAGGGGCCGAGAGTCCCACGGCCCCTCGCCCGCAGCTTGATTGCTGCTCTTTTCTCCTTCGACAGTCTCTCTGGTACCACGATTCGGCAGGAGGAGAAGCTCAGAAGACTCTTTCTCTCGCGGCTTGAGTCCCCTTGGTTCTCCCGCGGAGACGTCCTCACTCTGTCTCCTCACAATGGCACTCTCCAGCCTCTCATCTTTTATCTCTTTATCTCCCTGTCCGGGCCAGAGAAGAGGATGTGAAGCGGGCAAAACTGTCAGAAACTTTATAAAAGTTACATGGGGAGAGGGAAGGAACATTC
>FLMG01000738.1:2854-16924 GCA_900088475.1 Hyphochytrium catenoides
GAGAGAGGAGAGAGGAACAGGGCAAGAAGAGTGATGGAGGGGAGAGGTCGGGATAAGGTTGGAGCAAAGGAAAGCGGTGGCAAATAGAAGTTAGTGAAACTATCTAACCGGCGACTAGGGCTCGAGGAAAGACGGAAGAGATGGATAGAGTAGGCTAAGTGTAGGACGGAAGCCTGCGAGGAACGAAGAGGAGACAAAGAGTCGTCCTAGCCGTTGAAGCGAGAGAGGACACAGTAAGAAGGGTTATAATACCAGGAGAGAGGGCAAGGTGAGGAGAGACGCAGATGGGGGACTAGTTTTTCATATAGGTCAAGGTGCCAACATACAGCTGGGTGCCAGTAGAGGTGCCGGCCCTAGATGCCAGTTCAGGTACCACCCTAGAAGCCAGCTTCAGTCTGCCATCTAGGTGCCAGTTAGCAGAACCTGAATTCCAGCCTTAGGAGCCGCCTGCGTACTAGCTCTGTAAAGTACGTAATGATGCGGGTCACGGGTAACCCTAAGCACCCTAGCTTCTAGCTACCAGAGGCGTCCGATGAGGAAGGAACCTAGTAGTTTTCAGCTGAGTGCCTGCTTCGGGAATTGCCTTTATGCAGGTGCCGCCTAGATACCAGCTCTGCGGCGCAGTTTTGATGCGAGGAGACATAGGTGCCACGCTAGTAGCTTCCATAATAGGGGCCGGGGCCAACCTAGAAACCACCTAGAAAGCACCAACCCGGCGTCATAAACCTCATGTGCCAGGCTAGGTGCCCGTCTTTGTGCAGTTCTTGATCCCAGCACCCAGCAGACTTGTTGCAAGCCTGGAAGTGGCAGCGTACGTGCCCGCATGGGTGCCAACGTAGATACTACCTTGCATGAGTAACATTGGTATCAGTCTAGGGCCAACGTTAGAAGTCACACATTTACATTACTTTAGGTCATTAAACCCGACGCTGAGAGCCTACGTGCCAGTTGTCACCCTGAACGCGCGCGCATTTTTTAGCTTATGGTGCCAGCTTACATTTTAGCCTTCGTTGCCGCCCTAAGGACACGGATAAGGAGGTCCGAGGTACGCGTAGGTACCCGCCGAAAGGTGCTATTCCTGGTGGGGCCATTTGAGGTCTCCACCTTAGGTGTAAACATATTGCGAGCCCTGCTGCCAGCCTAGATGATGATATTCCTTTTCACCTAGTTAGGTGGAAGCCTAGTAGGTGCCAGCCTGAGTTGCCATCAAAGTCGTCAGGATAAGATATGACCTGCTAGTCTTTGTGCCAGTCTACTTGCCAGGATGCAAGCCTTATTTGCCTGGCTAAACACCATCTAGAAATATTACCGCATTCCTATAGACATCCACGCCCTCCTCTATATATTATCGCCCTCCTCCTCCGTGGCGCAACCCTAGGTGGGTAGACGTGATTGCCAGTTTAGTCCATTCGGCTGCAAACTGCTAGTAGCCTAGATGCCACCAATTAGCCTTTACCCGCCTCAGAAGCCGACAACGGCGTCCGCCTAAAGCTTGATAACCTAGCCTCAATCCTAGGAGCCCTTCTAGCGACGGCCAGCTTCATGCCAGCCTTGGGGCCAGGTTTACGAGCCGGGCTATTAATCCTATGTGCACCACAGGTACCACTTTCATGGCCAACCTAAAGTGCCACCTCCGTAGGCCACGACCTTAGTGGGTCCCGGCCCTATAAGAAGCGCAACCCACGACAAGAAAGGCTTCGTCGAGTCCGTTAGTCCTGTTCTTAGCTTAGCTGGTCAGACCCCGGTGGAGGCAAAAGCCAGAAGGAGACATCGCGGAAACTAGTCAAATGCGACTCTTCCTTCAGAGAGAGTGTTTTAGCCAGCAGGTAAATAGAGAAACCTAAAACAGCAAGGGCAATGTATCTTAGAAAATAAAGAGAGAAGAAAGAAGGCATAAGGGGCGCAGAGAAAGAATAGGTCGTAAGACTACTCGAGGACAGCACAGACAAAAGAGAAGAGGAAAAGGAGTCCTTCACTGCAAGTGCCGGGACTATTCGCCCCGCGCTTGGCTAGAGTTGAAGGCTGCCTTTCAGTCTTGAGTGCTGTGCCCGATACAGCTGCCAGTTGACTCTGATCTTATGGCCAAGTATGCACTAGAGATTGAACGAAACGACGGCTAGCAAGTAGAACACCCAGATGAACAAGGTGCTAGCTGTTCTAATAAACTCTGTATAACCTCCTCTACAAGCGTAAATACCAGCCTGCTGTGTGCTCGGCGTTAGCCAGACTAGGTGCGAGGTTCAATAGCAACCGGAGAGTAGCAACCTAGGTGCCGTAGGTTGGAATTCTATCTGTCAGGGGAGGTACTATCTTCAGGTGCCATACCTACTAGCCGCCATGTTAGGTTGCTAGGGTTAGGTATAGTTGCCCTAGTTGTTGGTGCCAGCCTGGTTGCGGGGTAGGCGTCAACCCACAGGGGGACCATCCTAGGTGCCAGCCTTTGATGCCATCTCCTGGGCTGGGTAAACTATGGAGGTACTGCTAGCCCACGGCGCCAGGTTAGGTGCAGACTCTTACGTGCTGGCCTAGGGTGCCATAGGTCTCCTTAGCGCCAGTCATGGTGGCCAGCGAAGGTGCAGCCTAGGTTACAGCGTAGATACCAGCCTACGACGTAAGAGCCTAGGTGGCAGCCATAACGTGCCAGCAGCTTCGAGTTGTCAGCCTTGGATGGGAAGACGCCATCGTAGGTGTCAAGCTAGGTACGCCTTGGAGTTGCTTTTGATGCCAGCCTTAGTAAGTGTCATCCTAGCTAGCAGCATATGTCTCAGTCCCGATATCAGTGTAAATCGGTACCAGCCTAGGAGGCCGCTTAGGTGCATGGTTTGTGCCAGCCGTAGTTGACCACTTATATACCACCCCAAGGTGGTGCCCAGCAGCTTAGATCCCAGGCAGACAATCAAATGCAGCTTAACTGGTCTTTTTGGTGTCTGCCTTGGTGCCAGGATAGGTGGCCGTCTAGGTAAGTGTATGTACCCATCTATTATTCTTACGGCCGGCTTTTGGACCAACGTAATAGGTACCAGCATTATTGGTGGCCTGCTGATGTAGTTATAATGGGGATCTGGTGATCCTCGTTTTTTTAGAGTCAATTTGCCTCGGTGTCGGCCCAGGTGCCACCCTTAAGACCACACTTAGTTGCTGGCGTGCTTAGGTCATACACCCTAACGCTAAGCGGCATGTAGCAGCTTGAAAGAGGCCAGCCCTACGCGAGCACCTAGGGGTTGACATCAAGGGTAAGAACCAAGTGACCTCCGAAGCCGGCACCGAGTACATCAAGCGCAGTCGCTACTACCTAGGCTGCTGGTACCCAAGCCTGGCACGTAGTAGGCTGACACTAAGCCTGGCACTTGGCAAACACACGTAGGTTAGCACCAGCGCAGGCTCTACTGCCTAGATGGCAGTTACACTGACAACTAAAGCTTGTAAGGAGTATGGCACGTAGGTTTGCACCACGCACCCACGTAGCACTGGTACCTGTCAGCTAGTTATAGCAAACGTTCGTAGGTTCCAGCAAAGTTTGTTACCAGCTTAGTGGATAATTTAGTTTATTCTCCCTAAAAGTCACCGTAGGTGTCAGTCTCATGTCGGTCTAGTTACCGCGGTAGCTTGGTCCCAGGCTAGCCATCATTGGTGATTGACCATAGTCATTAAGTAGCGCCGGCCTGGCTGTCAGCCTAGATGATGCCAGCCTCAATCTGGTTTCCGGTATAGGTGCCGGATCGGTTCCAGGCTTAGGCCATCCTACTTCTACATACCAGCATTGATGATGGACCGTAACCTTAGGCAGGACGAACCTGGATGGTCTGATAGATGAGGCATCAGCTCTCAGTGCCGCATCCAGAAGCGAGATGAGGTGGTTAACCCTTAAGCTAAGGTCAGTGGCGGGTTAGAGGATAGTCCAAAAAAACATTTAATAGTCGTTCTTCCCTGGGCGAAGGAAAAGCCACAAGAGTGACAGGCTAGGTGCTTCCGGTGCTTTTGGGACGAGAGCCTCCTTGGCATGCACAGAAAGAAGAAGGGACTCTTATCTAGAGCTTGAATACAGGACACCTTGTTGCGTAGAGATGCTGTGTTCCCTGCTCTTCTACCTGCATGTTGGACCAAAAGGCCGAACGGCCGCCCGTTCCCCAGTAGAATAACCACGTCCTCCCCGCATGCAAGTGTGCTTTCACTGCTGGCCTTTAGGCTTTCGAGTTGCCAGGTAATGGTCACCTGCTGCCACCACTACGTCATGAAGGAGGAGACAGAAGATAACATTCGCCAGGAGTCAATCCATCAGCAACAGCAGTGGTCACGCAATGAATAGACATCCGGAACCTCCTCGCAAGCTTTCTCAACGTTCAAACCGATATGCGCCATTCAGTGATGATTCGGCTTCTCCTCATGAAAAGCATCACTCTGCTTTTCTTTAGGGCGTTCTAAGGTAACTTGAACTTTCCAAGCGACAGAAAGAGCGCGATTCCTGACGCCTAATAATAATAAAACTACCGCTTTGTCCTCTGCATTCTCTTTTCTAAAAATCACTTTTCTTCTTGTCTTTGAAAGAAGAATGTCCTTTGATGAACAAACCAGGCCGTTAGCAGTCTAAGAGGCCGTTTCAAGTTCTTGTTTGTTGTCATTTATTAGGTGGAGCATCCTGTCCGGGATCAATCTGTAGAAATATGACGCTCTATAATCCTGATGTCACCCTGCCCAGCTTGCCGTCGCCTCCTCGAGTGCCTTGCCTATGACGAAAGCCAGAAGAAGTACCGGACGAAGAGGAGCTACATTCGCCTTCCCATGATGGCTGCTATTGCTCTTCTGAAGAAGGAGGAGAAGAAAGTGGGAAGAGGTTGGTGAGCATCAGGCTGTGTAAGGATTGAATGGACATGTCAGAAGATGAAGATCTAAGTGAATGAGGCTACTACCGGAGATCCACCGATGTCGTAGACATCTATCTCTATTGTTGTTTATCCTCTGTCGCTAGTGAAGATCTAACGGAGGACACCTCCTGGTGCTGGTGGAATCACTCTACTACCTACTAGTCTCCTTACGTGAAGCTTGACCCTTTCGATGAGCCGTGAGAAGACCCTGTGGCTGCCCATATCAAGTGGGAGACATGCGTAGACGAGAAGAGTCACCCAAACCGTGAGTCCGAGACTCGAGGAGATGGAAGACAGCTTCAACCCACGGATTACTAGTAGGACAGTGCGTGGTAATGTACCAATGACTTGATGTTAGTACCAGAAGCCTCCACCATGGCAGGAAGAGACGACGAGAATAGTGTGAGAGCGTCCACGGCTCCATCGCCTGTGGATGCGACGTGGCAACAGTCTCGACGACGTTCCTCAGTTACCTCTGCGGCAGCTGCAAGCAAGTCCAAAACATCTGCCAAGGAGTTCATTACGTCCAGTTCTGGCGGTATTCCAGAGTACAACGCCCTTCTGGACAAGCACCTCTGTAAGTTCATCTGCTAACTCATCGGTCAGGAAGAGGGACATCAGAAGCGTTGGTGACCTCCACTAATCTCTCCTACTCCTCCGTACAATCATTTGCCCCTTCCTCCGCTCTAATTAACGTCACGACAAACGGCAAACAACAGCTGCAAGAGTAAAGCATAAGCTCAAGGATGAAGCTGTCGTCAATCAATTACAAGCGACCAGATGCATTGCAGTGATCAAGGAACAGGATATGAACGTGATAGCGGTTCTTCATGACCAGCCTGGTAGTTCACGCGCAACAGCATTGAATTTCGAGAAAGTGAGTGTCAATCTGTCCTCCCTCGACCTGGCACCTCTTCTTTGTTATCTTTTGCTGCCCATTAGTATCGGATGTTAACAAATCACCTTGTAGGGAAAGAACGGTGGAGCCCCTATTCCTCTGAATTTGGCGAGTCCCTGCAATAATCCATCGGTCACGTCCCGGCCAGTATCCTCTTCCAATCGCCAGAGGCATTTCTCAGAAGACATTAAGAGCGAGCACCCGGTGACGGTGCAGAGACTGAAGAAGAATAGAGAGATCATCAGCGGAACAGGAACAACAACCGAGAGGGAGCCCAAATATGTGGAGGATTATCCTATGCAACCAGCATGGAGGAGAAGTCTGGCCAGGTCGCAGACAGAGGCGGTCATGGGTAGATCAAAAGAACATCCACAGAAGGTGGGATATCCCTCGCCTTCGAACGACGATGAGCATCAGATTGTGTCTAGGGTATCTTATGGATTGAAGACGAAGATTCTATCTTCTGTGGCACCAGCAGGACGCGCTAGTTCCAGTGGTGAGCAACGGAAGAGTCATCCTTCCCCACGGTCAGCCTCCACTAGCCTGGGATCGATATCTCCTCCGCGACCTAGCGGTATCACATGCCAAGAGATTGCGGCGTTGCTGGATAAGGAGAGTGATTACCGGACGAAAATTGAGAAGCTCGCACGTGACCTAAGGAGGCTGGACCGCACCAAGCTTGAGGTTGAAAAGTAAGTAGCGAGGAGGTTTATGAGGAAGGATCTTCTTCCATGATGCCAATCTTTAACCCCTTCCATGGCAACAACTTACAGTCAAATTAATGAAATGAGACGAAACGGTGTCGGACCACGCGTAGTAGTAGAGACGGACGAGAGTGCGCGGAAGAAAATAACGGCGTTGGAAAGACAAAAGAATAAGTGCCAAGCGGACTATATGAAAGCCTTAGCAAGGCAGAAGCGAAGGAAAGCTGCGGTCGACGAAGCGAGACATGAAACGGTAGGCAAATGCTCTTGAACAACGAGTAGTATGCACTGTGCAACAACACTCGCTCTTCTTCCTCACTGACGCGTCGGATGCTCATGGTGCATACTACCGTGGTAGATTATGGTCAAGAAGGAGCGAGTTGCGCTCATGGAGGACCTAAGGAAACTGACGATCGAAATCCACGAGAATAGCCAGGTGGTCAAATCACATCGGCAGAACTACAACGCGGTGCTTGCAACGCTGAGAGCTACTGAAGCGGAAGCTGAGAGAGATTTAGTGGCGCGCGTTCAGCAGGTGGTTGCCTCAAGCAAAAGAAACTACTCAGACCGCTGACCGTCGTTATGCTCACTTTGCAGATGCCAGAGATTGAGGCGTCGAAATCTCTTGACATTGCTGGGGCGATAAGCGAGATCAACGAAAGAGTTAAAGCACGAACAGAAGCCATACTTGAGAAACATATGGAGGTGAGTGCGTAATACTAGAAGAAGCAGATATGAGTAGGGAAAATGGGTGCAGCGACTTCCTGGGCACGTTTGACAACAATTGGAACTCTGTAGGCCAAAGGGAAAATGACGCGAGGACTTTTCCACAACATTATAGGCAAGCACAAGCTCCAGGTTGAGGAAGAGAAGTTAGAGAATTTCCAGGTACGGCAAGTTATGTTATGCTTTGGCTCACGTTCCGTCCTCGGTGCGCTTGTTCTCTACTGAATCTCTGACCTTCACTACTGTCTATGATATGGACAGAGGATCTTCAACGAGATCAAGGTGGCGTGTAATCGGGATGACATCACGCTGGAAGAGTTTGCCGAAGAGTTTGTTACGACTGAGCGCAGGGTAACCAAATGCTTCAAAGTCGCATTCACGACGTATCACTGCTTGGCTTTCTTACTTTCTTATTTCATTGATGGATGTATGGGTGGTGAGGCCTCCCCCCATAAGGTTACACTGACACCGCCCCCAGTGGGAGTCCTGCACCTTAGGCCTTACTATTATAGAATTGATGGTTTGTTTTCCTTGTCATTGGTTCGCGCTGACACGATTCCTTGAAGTTGATCAGCTTGCACGGTCAAGTCCTGGCGACAGAGCAAGAGAAGAGGGCGCTGCAAGAGGACGTACGCCTAAAAGAGGTACCTAACGGCTCTCTTCTTGTCCTTAAAGCGCTGTCGCCACTAACCAGTGTTCTTTGACAAAGGATGAGCTTCGGCAGCGGCTGAGGGACGCACAACAACAGAATATGGACAAGAATGTGGCCTCGAACGAGGTGGCAAAGGCGACTCAGGACCAGCTTTCCGAGGCTTCACGACAGCTTGAGGAGTAAGTCTACCCTTTATGAACGTGTTCTTCATCGCCGTTCTCCCAGCAAAAATGGACACGACCGCGCAGTGTCTGAAATGAGCTTTACGGGCCTTGAATGTTTCCGTCGATGCTCACTGAACCTTCCCCGACTGCGGGTATTGGCGATCAACCAAATAATCTCTGCGTCTTAGGTGCCAAAAGGAGCAAAGCGACCTGAAAGAGGAGCTAGCCTCTCTTCGTCGACCACTTTTTCGATTAGCAGAACTATTGTTACGCCGTCCGAAAACCAATGCTCGCAACAAAGAAGTAAAAAAGACTATCTTGGCGACGGGAAAGAAGAGCTCCATTCTGGAAGACTATCTCGAGCCTGTCCGAGGCAGTCCGATAGGTTCTGTTAAGCACAGAGATGAAAGTCTGCTGCAAGATGCCTCTGTGCAAGAGCTACTCGGTAAGGCATGAAAGTCTCCTCTGTAGTGTAGACCTAGAAGGGCAGTTTTTGCCTTTTCCCCCCGAACGAGTAAGCTCTAACGCTTGATGAAGGGATCGTACAAGAACAGATTCACAAGTTTGCAGTGGTAGCAAACATCGTAAGCAAGGCCACTAATCAGCATGTGAATGACTTGGATAAGAGCGCAGCCATGGGTCGAAAGGTTTCGCTCGCGGTAGACAGTGATAAAAGGCTAAACCGACTTAAGTTCTCGGTAAGTGCCTCGCAGTTCTTGCTAAAATTGATGATGAGATGCGACGTGAAATGATGAGGCCAAGCTGCTCCCCATCATACTGGCCATTCTGCCCCCTTCTCTTCCTAGTTCTTTTGCTTCAGCTTCACATTTTCTTACTTGGATACATGCAGCCCCTGCTGCGGTCTCCCTTGAAAGTGGGTCCTGCTATGCCACTCTCAAGCAAGGCTGGATCCTCAATGCTGGTAGGTCACACAACGGGAACTAGCTTTTCGTGTTTGACCTCTGTCTCTCCTCCCGCTAATGCACGACTACCCCTTGGTCCTTTTTAGCCCCAGAACATACTCCCCCGGATAGACAGCGCCAATGCCATCAACGGCCCTTACCCCTTTTCATTGGGAGAGGAAGGGCATGATGATGACGACGAAGTAATCCCTGTTGATCTGCAGGAGCTACATAGTCACGTCTTGAACCCACTCGTAGCTGTCACTGCGACGGCCCAGAGGCAAGTCAGAGCGGGAAGGGCAAGCATCTCAGTAAATCTGCCCACATTTAGCAAAGGTGGCAATACTAATAAATAGAAGAAGGAGTGGTAAGCAGTATTCTCATTTGAGCCAGAAGCTATGCATCAACTTACTAATGCCCTGCCTCGTTCTCGGTTCAGCATCTCCGTTGCAATCATCGAAGCCCTTTGCCATCGGCATCCCGTCCTATGCTCTGGCGTTGAACGCTGTAGCCGTAAACGGGCATGCTCTCTCCTGAAGAACCTCTACAAATCCAATTTGGACTCCACTCTTTGATTCTGAACTGCACAGAGTGCAAGAAATAGAGCCATTAGTCAAGTTATGAAGGCATTTGCTTGCACCTGTTGCTCACTTACTCCCAATGAAATCACCTTGGCAGTCGGCGACAACTGCTCCATGAGCAGGCCTTTGATAGATTCCAGCATCTGCAGGCCAGAGCGACGCAAATAAAGATTTAAGGGATACTTCCAAGCGGTTATTACTGTCCTCTCACAAACTGCTACCGTACCTTGGGAAAGATGTAGACAATAACCACCGTGGCACTTCTAATATCAGCTTCGTATATATCCTGAAGATGGACCTTCACCAGTGCATCGACCTTAGCAAAGGTGAAGGGGATTTAGCCTCTTATGCAGAAAGTGAAATGGAGGATGAAGTACGCAGAACCCTACCCCGGCCTCTTCGGCTTTCTTCCTCGCCATACATACGAGCTCCCCATCTATCTCATACCCCAAGCAGGAACACCCGAAACGCTTGGCCGCCTCTATCAACCAGCGCCCATCGCCGCACCCTAGGTCAATCAAGACATCATGTGCAGATAGATCGAGCCTGTCAAGAGTGCTAAGCAAGTGAGGGTCAGTGCATGTATGTTGTTTCTTAAACGGTCAGTAGTGCTAACGAGCAAATAGATGAGGAGATTAGGATATAAGATAACCTCTCACCTTGAAATTCTGGCAGGATCGGCTGGGCTGAACGGTGCAGAGTTATTAGCATCGTAGAGTTGAGACTTTTCTTCTTTGGACTTGGCTACTAGCTTTCTCAGTAAGCTTCGCTTTCTCTCCCGAAGGCTCCCACCGGCAAATCTGTCCTCCTCCCTTTGAATCATGACTTGACATAAACCCTTAGGAGAACTAACATTCTATTTGTCAAGCAGTGTCCACAACGCCACTAGTCAGCAGATAAAAGCCAAGCCGGCGCCTCTTAGCCTTAAGTTGTTGCAACGACGGACCCCATAGGACTATGGGCAGAGGAGGAGTGTAGAACCCATGCAAGCCGAAGAGTTGCTGCCTTAAAGCATGTCCTAAGCCCGCAGCCAATGTACTATTAGTCTCGCGACAGGGGAAGCTTAGGTGCTGTGTAGGAACGCCTCCGTGCTGCTTGCTGCTGCTGCTGCTACAGGTAGCTGCTTGCTGGTGCAGACTCAGTGCTCCGCTGTCGGTCTGGGGCGGGAAGTGGTATGTTGATGATGATACGAAGGATGTCAAAAGAGAAGAGGAGGAAGGAGAAGGGTTAAAAGAGTTACAAGTAAGAGGCAGGCTCCATGTTCTAGTGCCGCTAACGGCTCATACTCTAATTCGCTAAATTTTACGATTTTAGACCGTAGTTCGCAGGTCTTACCAATTTCACACCGTAGCCGTTTTATCTGTTGTCTCAGCAGACTGAAGCGACGTTTTGGTTGAAGAAGGAGGAAAAAGGGGGGGGGAGGGGCCGGGCGCAGACTGGACCATCACACTCTGTCTTAGTACAACCTTTGATCTCTGGAGGAGAGATCTCCTGGCCCCTTCCTGATCATTTCCTTGCTGCACATCGACAGGAGGGCCATCATGTTCTTCGTTGTAGGGCACTAGGAACGACTCCTCCGCCCTTTGTTAGGGGCCTCCATCCCCCAGCTCTTCTCCTTGTTGCACCTTGGGCTCAGCTAATATGACGTATAGGATCCTACATAGACGGCCAGAGGCGCTGGGGTCTTCGCCGCCATCAAACCAAGTGCAGCGGCTATTCACCGGGAAAACAAATCGTAACGCATCAATTCTTCTTCTTCTTACGCATCCAGGACGATGATAGTAGTTGGTAGGGAGACAAGAGATTCCTTGGTCCTGATGTGGTTGACCGCTGGGTTCGCGGTTGTTCTGGGCTATTAGGTATAGAAAGACAAAGTGCGTTGGCGGACTGGAGACATGGCAGGAAGGTCTCCCTGGACCCTAGAGGCAGCAGCTCTTCACCAACGTGTCAACGTGCTGGAGAGAGAGCTGCTTCTCGCACAACCTATCGACAGCCAACTTCAAAAAAGCCTACAGCAACACCGCACCTTAAGAGTTCGCGGACCAGAGAGACGTCCGGAGCAGAGAGTTCAGGACTATGCCGCGGTACGTTAATGGTGGATTCTTCCTTCATATCAGGCCCGTTCCAATTGGTTAGATCGTCCGTACCGTCATCTCCGGATTTCTGCAAGAGTGTTCCTCTACCTCGGAGAACTTCTTTTATTTTCCCCTTTTTATGCTAGTTCTCAATCGCCAACTTTTTCCCCCCAGACCGTGGATCTTCACATGCTTGCTAGCCAGGATGACTTTCAACAGGTGACAGACATGCTAACACGGCACAGCGCAGAAGTAGATTCTGCAGACGTAAGTGTTATGAGGCCTGTGCGCCACAATTTTCCCTGTCCTTTCAGCACTCATAGAGCAAAGAAAGTGTCAATTTTCCTAACTTCCCTAATGCCTCGCAGGAGGGAGGTCGCACAGCCCTCATGTTCGCAGCGCGATATGTAAGTAGTGTTACGGCGAGAAGAGATAACCAGGGTTAGTGTGATTATAGTCCTGTGATGAACTCCGTTCTCGCCGCCTATCATCTTGCTTGTCGTCACAGCCTTTCTTAGCCTGCCACTATGATACCCTAGATGGTGCCTTTCCTAGAGTTCCTTATCAAGGTAGGGCCTGTGGGTAGGCTATTCTTCGTGTACGTAATGATTGGGGAACGTTGGCTCTTCTGTCCTTATGGAGTCGGTTCATTAGGATGCAGAAAGGGCTGCGCACGTTCTCCTGAACTTTGGAGCCGTTCCCGACAGTACCGAGGTACTCACTATTGCGAAAAGTCCGCTGTGTCTTCCGTCCAACTGCCAGCCAGATTTCCCTTTCCTTTCCGATATATTGTCTCCGCAAAGCCCCATGTTCAGACCTGATTCTTTCTGTGGCCTTGCGCACATTTCTAGCATCAGTCATAAGCGCAAGAAGTTAAAGTGCAAAACCCGAATGCACTCACTCGCTCTTTCTTCTCTCGTTCTCAAGCTCATCCACCAATGGACTCCATTGCATTTCGCGGTGACGGGAGCTAGCCTCCGTGTGGGAGCCCTGCTGATAAGATTTGCAGTCAACCGCTACCAGGCTGCCTACAATGTGGTAGTAGACAAGAAAGATGTAAGGGACCTCTAAGTCATACGTCGGGCCAGGAGACAGTCGTCTGTGGATACTTATATAGTCAGCTGACTATCATAGCACGGCGGTGGTGGCCTTTTATTCTGCATTACGACTAAATTACGATGTGTCTGGCGGGTTGATTGAAAGACCGTCCTTCGTGGGTCCGGCAGCGTAATAAATGGAGGATTGTCTTGGCCGGCCATTAGAGTCGCTATAACAGCTTGTTCAGATCAACTGACCAGGCCGTCCTGCCTCCTACATTCCGCAGGTAAACGGAATGACCCCTGTCATGATGGTAAGACCTCTTTGGGGTCAGGAGAAAGGACAAAGGAATCGACTTAGAATTACATCCGTTCTCTAGGCAGCAGCCCGGAACGAGGCCCAGATGGTTGAACTCCTAGCGACGATAGGAAATGCGGATTTGGATGCCAAGGACGTACGCCTGACTGTCATCGTCCTATTTTGTCTGTGGTTTCTCTTTTGCCATGTGTGAGATGTCCGCGATCGTATGCTCTCATTATTTGCCCTCAGCCGCTCATTGAGCTTGGGTTCTGACCACGCCGCTCTTTGCTATGGCTGACATGTATTTGGTGTACTTCGGAATGCACCATCAACGTCGCGGGCTGTGACCGTGTGCTTCCCAACAGTTTCAGGGTAAGGAAGGCAAACAACACAAGATGGGAAATAGAAGGGGTGTATGCTCGGGTGTCCTTTCTCAATGTTTCTTCCTCAATAGGGTGGACGGCGTTACATTATTGTGCGCTAGAGGACAGCTATGAGGCCGCCGAGCGCCTTCTCAAAAATGGAGCTAACTATGACGTACAGAATGAGGTGAGAAGGACCTCGGCAGCATGATATTAATAAGCGAGCGAAAGAAGCGCTTCCGGAGGGTAGCGTTATCGTTGTGAGCTTTGTGTGCTGCTGCGTAAGTCCCTGAGGAACTGACAGTGCGGTCCGCGTAGGACGGTAATACAGCGCTTGAGGTTGCGGATCTACTGGGCCGCGGGCGGACAGCCTCCGTCATATTTACCTTCCAAAGAATGAAGGAAAGAGACTCATCGAAGCCAACATGACGAACCAGAACCCCCACCATACCGAGTATCTCCTTCCATGCAGTAGGACCGCACCTTTGGCAAGTCCATTGAAGGAACACTTAGAAAACAATGGGCTGCAGGGGGTAACAGAGCTGGGGAAAAAAATGGAGGACTTTGGGAAACGCATAATTGTGAGACTGAGCTATAGGTGCGGGTCCTCTCGCCGACAGCTTTTGAAAATAAATTAGTGGTTACAATTGCGCCTATCAGTGGGACTCGGACGACATCGAGCTGTCGTAGCTGGGAGGTGGTGGTCGCGCCTTTCCTTGCGAAGGTAGGAACTGCGACGAGGACGGGTTATATGGCGGTGGGGCTTCGGTAGGGGTGAACACAGCAGTAGGAGGAGGGGGAAAGGG
>FLMG01000742.1:3490-20149 GCA_900088475.1 Hyphochytrium catenoides
CCGTTTTCATGTCTGTATGTGCTTTCAGGTCGACAGCCGCCTCGATCAGGCATTGCAGCTTGCTCTTTTTGAGTTACTGACGGAACCACTGACAATTTGGCCGTTTGCTGCCCTCTCTGTGAAGCTGACCAAAGCGGCGGTTAAGTTCCTTGTCTGGAGAGAGAGCGACAATATGGTCAGCCTTTCCTCGCGCTTTCCTGATTATTTTCTGAAACAGCGCCTATGTCTCCTGCAATTTTTGCCACGTCCAAAGGCTCCCCAGTCTTCCTTCTCTAGAACCGACCGTTGAATGCAGGTTCCTCCCTGTGCGAATATGGTTCTTGACCGTCTCTCCGTCTCTCTCTTTCTCTGCGCAGATTCTCTCAAACGTCCAGACGATAAGGACGTTTCCTGCTGATGTCCAAGGGTAAGACGGCAAACTGGTCGGGGGCGGACAAGGACTTGTCTCCAAGGGAAGGAAAAGAGGAGGAAGGACATAGTGCAAGTGGCTAATAACCTGTGACAGGACAAGGAAAAGAGCATCGCGGAAGAAAGAGAGAGACGACCGAGGATGTTCTTTCTCATAGTGTCGTCCAGCGTTCCTATCTCCCTTCTCTGACTTGCTCTGCCTGGACAAATTATATCCTTCAAGGCTTATCTTTGCAGGCATGGAGGGGAACATCTTCGGGGTGAGGCCTCCCTTATTGCTCGCGGAAGAGGAGACGCTATGTTGTCTACTGGACATTGTGGCGCCCGTCAGCTGTCGGGTTGACATGGAGAATCTCACGATGCAGAAAAAGCTACCCCCTCAAGAGTCAAAGGTGTTGCATCCTTCCTACACACTTCTCTCTCTCTGCCTTTCTCTCTCTTCACTCTGCCTCCCCTCCCTCATAAGCTTTCTGCAGAACCCTTTCTCCTATCGCTGCCGTACTCTGTCTCCCTGATAGCATGTGTCTGCATCGTCTTTCCCCAACAGGCTGATCCTCAGAGAGTCTATAGGCTTTACCTAACCCCCGTCTCCATGCTCTCCTCACTTCTTCCCCCTCGGCCATGGATCTGAACTGCGCTCCCTAGGTTATAACGATATTCTCTGGCGACACATGCTTCCAGGTGACAGACCTCTGTCGCTGTCGTGAATGTTTTCAATAGCCTTGCTCTTTCCCAGATCCTAACAGCGTGTTCTTTAATGACTGCGGACTGCTCTGAGGTTACTTGCAGAGCTATGTCTGCTCCCATCCCCTGCACACTTGTTGCTCCAATCTTTCTGATGAGATTCCCTCTCTAACCTTGTGATCGGTCGAAAATGATAGGGCTTTGTCTTCCGCCACAGCTTGCCGTCGGTGCTTGAAATAAGAGAGACCTTTGAGATTCGGGGTCAAAACATGAAGCAGATGATCGAGAGGTTTGCGGAAGTTGTCATTGACAACTGCTGTCGGATGCAAGAAGATGAAGGTGAGCTCTAACTCCATCTACTAATACGTCAATATATAGAGAGAGAGAGGGAGAGAGAGAGACAGACAGACGGACAGAGGGTGAGAAGCGTGAAAAGGCGTTGACGACTTAGAACAGACGATGAGAGCGCGCGTATCTCAAAGCAGAAGCACAAGTAGTAGAGTCTAACAGAGCACCGTACACACCGACCACAGGGCACTTTTTCCTGGGATTGGCTGTGTCGGACAGACGGAGCGCGTGGCACGCGGATAATCAGCTTCTCGCCCTATACTCATATGCTACCCTTAAGAGTCAGAGGGAAGACATCAAACAAAACATATCGAAGGCACTGAAGGGAGGCAAGCACATAGCCAGCAGGTACCTTGGCAGCGACTCTTACTTGAGATCTATCTGTAAACGAAGCTTGCCGGTGACAGTGTTTCTGGTCCCTGTATCCATGTCATCTTTCTTCTCTTTTCTCCCAAGCCAGTGAACTGCCCCCACTGAGACCAACCTTAGGCTTCTCTTACCGCACATCCTCTTGCAGCAGCCCTGCCTTTCTCCTCCCCGGGCAGATATCTAGTGCAGCATTGGATTATCTCTTGTCTTCAACTTCTCTTCCGCTTTTTGACGGCTCAAGTTAGCGGCTGTACTGAGCATCTCGCCTCTTAATAACTGCTCTGTCTGTCTGCCACTTCTTGCGACACGATGCCCAGAGTGCTCTTGTACGCCATGGATGACTACTTTCCTATGGTTAAAACGTTTACCTTTCGGGGCGTCATCGAAGGGGAGACGCCAAGGATCGAGAGCTATGAACCTCCCGTCGAGCTTTCTCTCTGGCCCTTTAGACACATCTACTTCGACCAGGTTATCTGATCTGTCCTAGGGCTCCTGTCATTTCATAGCCTCTCCGGACATCTAGCTCACTGGCCCGCTATGTAGTGCAGTATACCTGCGCTAGCTTGGATGTCATACTCTTTCCATCGCCTCTGTCCGTTGCCCACTCGTATTCTCTTACGGCTCTCTCATCTTCTTTTATTCATTCAAATACCTCTGCTGCAGGGCGATGCGTTGGACGCTCTCAGTGCCTTTCACTCCGAGAACGACCTTGAGCGGCATACCGCAAGGCTCCATCAAGTCTTGAAAAATATGATAGATAAGGCGATTGCGAAGGGTAGCGTAGCTTCGATGACTCTTTACTATCGGTCTTTATCTCGGCCTGCGGCGCCCTCCCCAACCAGACCATTCGTTCTTCCAAACGTTCCCACGTGGCTCCAATCTTACACTGCTCAAGCTGCTCTGATAACTCACTCCTATCTCCCCAGTTCATGGGGTTTTATGGGCCATGGTTAGGTCTCTCTGGACTTCTATTTCTAACCTCTACCTTGTCCCACGTACTTCAGGCGACTTCCTCCAGGCATACAAGGTTTCCTTAGTACACCTCACCGTGGACCGCAAGCTGGTGAAGGAAGATCCCCACCTTCTCCTGGATG
Source organism: Hyphochytrium catenoides (assembly GCA_900088475.1). Taxonomy (NCBI): domain Eukaryota; class Hyphochytriomycetes; order Hyphochytriales; family Hyphochytriaceae; genus Hyphochytrium; species Hyphochytrium catenoides. The sequence continues at coordinate 6,394 of FLMG01000742.1, forward strand.
TGCTCAGGATGCTGCAGAGCTCTGTGGAAGAGATGGAGCACTTGGTACACCTCGTAGAACACACCTCCTTTCGCGCAAACTCTTCTGGCCTTTTGCCGCTACTCCGCTTCATTGGGCTACCAGCCATTATATGGTGGCACGTGATACCTCTCAGTTTCCATTCCATATCCTTATACCGCTCTTCGGCTGCAGGAGAGGCGGAATCGGATGCTGCAGGTGCTGGTGGCTCTTCTGACCTCAGAAGAAGACATCAAGTCTAAGGTTCGAATCGCTATGTGGACCTCTTCAAGAGAAGGCCTGAGGATCCTTCCCCTGCTTTCTAAGCATAAACCTCTCGAGTATACATCTGACGCTCTCTTATCTGGGGCTTGCAGACCTACCAAACCCAGATCCAGGCCTCTCTGAAGAATTATTGTACACAGATCAAGGAGCATATACACCCAGCTCTCTGTATCCATCTCATGGGTGTCATTCCAGCTGTTCTATCTCTTCTCGCTCAGCTAGAGCCTCTGTACGCCGGACATAACTTAGAAGACTTGAAGTTCGGCGTAAAAGACTTAGACGAAGCCATAAACCTGCTAGCTGGCCAAGCAGGAGGGACGCAGCCATGTAGCTTCAAGGACTCTCCTCTAGCTCTTGCGCTGCTGCATCAAGCCCTGGGAAATGCCAGAAAGGTAAAAGGTCTTTTCGGCACTATAGAAACGGAAGCGCAGAGGGAAAGAAAATAGGGCAGTGATTGGACTGTCCGTCACTCCTTCTCGCTAACAGTGCCTGCCGCTCTATGCTGAGGGCTAACTCTTCTCTCTTGTTTCTCAACTCCAGGAGAGAGATCCTTCAACTTTAATGGAAACCCTAAAGGAGCTAAACAGCATTATGAAGGCTATACGCCTTTCCTTAGCCTTTGATATCCATCAGAACAGCGATGCTGTGCCTAAATTTCTTAAGAGGCTATTGGATCCCGAGGCAGCTTTGGACCAACACGGACCCCGTGGTGGAGGAGGGGCAGGAGTGAGGGCGAAGAGAAGGCCTCTGATGGTGCTAACCGCCCCAAATGCCACAAGTAACAGCGAAGTTGAAGGGACAAATGCCACGACAGAGAGTAGGTGCCCGGTCTCCCTTCCTTATTCTTCGTTCCCTATCACTGCTGGTTTGCTTCTCTCTCCTTGCACCTCTGCCGTTAGGCCATCTGGTCAGTCCAGCTCCTGCACACCATTCTTCTGCTCGGTGTCGTCTCCAGCTTAGCATCCCTTCCTATAAGGGTTCCACGCGTTCATCCAACGCTCCTCCTTGTCCCGCAAGAAGTTGTTACTCCCTCTGATGCCTTCTCCCTCTTCTTCCGCCAGGTTTAGGACAAGCTGTCTCTCGAGAACCTGCACCATTCGGCTTAGAGAAGAAGTCAACACTCTTCAATTCTAGCGGTGACTTTCAGCGAAGGTGGGCTGGCAGACCCTCGGCGCTTAGTATTGATCTTAGACGGAAGGGATCCTCCATTCTGGGATTTTCTAGGACCAGTTCATGGTGTGAACCAGATGTTCCTCCGCGTGCAGTGGCAAACGTGGAGGAAGAGAAAGAAGTGACTGAGGAGTAGGTTGCTGCCCGCAGGCTAGGAGGTAGAGAGAGTAGTGATCATCACAACCTTCTTGTGACAAAGAGAGAGAGGGACAGACAACGAGCGCGACATAAGACGAGAGGAGCTTGTTGAGGAGGGGAACGCCACCTGCTATAGATGCTTCTGCAGGGCTTTGGACGGTCTCCACGATCCAAAGTATAGAGAGCCGCCTTCTCCTTCCATCATACGCCCTCCTGATATGTGCCGCCAGCCTCGTTTGAGGTTTAGAATTAGATGCCCATCCAGTCATTCTCAAGGAGCTCTTTCTATAAAGGGAACTCTATCTCCTCAGAGCATGGACTGCCCAACGCAAGCGCTGAGGAAGAGAAACGTCTATGTGTCTATTATTTGGTTGTCAGGTCTATATATATGTATGTAAATGGAAAGGTCTATGTCCTGTCGCTAAGGACAAGGATGATAAGAGACACAAACTGAAGAGAGAGAAGTCACAATGAGATAAAGGAACAGAAAGGGAGCCTTATAATCTTTCCAGCTCTACCGCGAGATAATCACTAGCTGCGCTGCTAACCGACCACTCACTTCCATAACTCTCCTCTGAGCTAGCCTCTGTTATGTCTGACAGCGCCGTTCCCCTGTCTATAGCCATAGGAGAACGCATAAGGTGTTGCTCGCCATTGCCGCTGCTGTTGGCGCGGAAGCTGTAATCCCTTTCCTCATCGTTGTCGCGAGGGGTGTCCAGCAGCACACCATCCAAATCAGAGTCTTTTCTATTGAACTGAAGGAATAGAATGGCAGCAATGACAACAACTGTCGCGCCAGCCGCTGCAATGGCTGCGATGCCTCCTAAAGGTAGCTTTTGAGAGCTGGAGACGACCGCTCCGTTTTCGGAACGCCCACTGTTGTCAATCTTTGGCTCATCGTCGGCGGAATCATCATTGACCCCGTCTGCTGCTTTCTTTCCAGCTCCATTCCCCGCAGGACTAACACCGCCATTGCCCCCGTTGACTGATGCCCCATCCACAGTCCCAGGTCTTCCACCTCCGGCCCTCTGGCTGGCGCTATCGCGGGCAAAGCTCTCCGTGCTGCTGCGGGTTTGACCGTCAGGATCGGACGTGGCTCCGGAGCTAGAGAAGGTCTGTGCGTCGGCGATAGATACGTCATTGAGATCAACATCAGATGGCTTGGTCAGGGTCAGGGGGCGAGGAAGTCTTTCTTCTTCTATCTCATCGTCATCGTCTTCCTTCTTTTTCACGTCGACAATCAGCCGAGGATTGACCCTAACTGGTGAAGGGCTGGGCTCTGGCTCCGGCTCAGGTAAAGGGCTGGGCTCTGGTTCCCCAATGGCTTCAGGCTCAGGGACTGGGACGCGCAAGGAGGGTGTGGGGGATGGAGAGCTTTCACCATGGTTTCCATCGCCAGAAGGCGGTAACCTAGATTCTCCGGCTTGATTCCCGTCAACCGGGGCCGGAACTGGACCTGCTCCTTGCTGCTCGTCACCAGAAGGCGGAGACCCTGATCCGCCGCCTTGCTCTGCGTCAGCCGGAGACCCTGATGCGCCGCCTTGCTGTCCGTCTGCCGGAGACCCTGATGCGCCGCCTTGCTGTCCGTCAGCCGGGCTCGGAGCTGGATCCATTCCTTGTTGCCCGTCGCCAGGAGAAGGAGCCCTAGGCCCCCCGTCTTGCGGCTCATCCCTTACAGGAGGCACGGTTGAAGGCTCTCCCTTCCCATTGCTAGGAGAACCGTCGATCGGGCTACCTTCCGCCTGTTGACCAGTGGAAGCACTGCCAGGAGGGCCCGTATTAGTTGGAGGAGAATCAGTAGGCGGTAAGGTTGTGGGCTCAGGTAGACCAGGGACAGTAGTAGGCTCCTGGGCCGTGGAATTCACTGGAGTTGTGCCTGGAGAGGTCTCCGTACCGTTGGATGGCTGGGGTGTCGGGACGGGATTTGCTGGCTGCTCAAGAGCAGGACCTGGAGTGGGCGCTGAGCCTGGGGCTGGCTCTGCACCGCTGGGCTGGGGCTCAAGAGGACTCTGAGGTTCAGGACTGGGTTCTGGTGTTGGCTGAGGCACTGGCTTTGGGTCTTGTCCAGAAGTCGACCCTGAACCAATAGGCTGTGGCGAAGGGACAGGTTGAGGCTCCGGAATAGGCTCCGGCAGCGGGTCGCTCCCTGGGGCGGGCTCTGGATCCGCAGGCTGTGTCCCGGGAGCGGCGCTAGGTGTTGGTCCAGGATTAGGTAGAGGGAAAGGCCTTTGCTCTGGAGCTGGATCTGGGTCGGTAGGTTGCGGCACTGGCTCTGGCACAGTGTCGGGCTGGGGTAAAGGTTCCGCCCCTGGAGCTGGCTCCGGGTTGGTAGGTTGCGGCACTGGCTCTGGCACAGTGTCGGGCTTGAGTGAAGGTTCCAAACCTGGAGCTGGCTCTGGAGTGTTGGATTGAGGCCGCGGACTTGGCACAGCCTCGGGCTGAGGTGTAGGATCCGCCCCTGGAACTGGCTGTGGGTTGGTAGGTTGAGGCACGTCTGACCCTGGGCGAGGCTGAGGTGACGGCTCTTCTCCTTGAGAGGGCTGTGGCGTGTTTCTGGCGTTTATCGTTGTCGCTGGACTGCTACTGCCTAGAGTGGAGCCGCCGTCGCCAAGCTTGGCCACTTCGGCAGACTTTGATGGTGGATCGCTACTCTGTACCTGCTTACGAACAGGTTCTTCACTAGACATCTGCATGACTGCAGGTTTGGAAGGCGTGCTGCTGACTTTTGTCACCGGCGCTGGATCAGTAGCTCCCGATGTTGACGTGGTGGCATCCTTGGAGGCCGCTATCACCGCTGCCGGATATATCACTAGAATGACAAGCAGCACCAACCTCAGCAGAGGCCGCCGTCGTAGTGACTTCATGACAGACTGCTATGTACTAGTCCAGTTGACGGCGTCCAGCTTGTCGCGATGTCTCCTCTCTGCGTTGGAGGAGGAGGCTGACAATCAGCCCGTTCGGCACGAACAGGAGCAAGGCTAAAGAGAAGAAGAGTGCTTCGCTTCAAGTGGTGTCTTGCAGCATTTGGCCTTGGTGAGGAAATTGACTGCGTCAGTAGGCGCCAGAGGCGCAGAGTTAGTTTCTAATGGCGCTACTGCGGGCGGCGCTAGGCACTTTGCAGCGCGCCAACTCCTTGACTGTGAGCGGCACCAGTGCTCCTGGCATCATCAATCATCAGCCGTGTCGCGTAGGATTATCGCAGACAGGTCAGGGCTCAGGGCACTTCTCTGGGTCTGGACCTGCTAAGGTAAACCTGTAACCTTCTGCCTCCTCTTTGAAGCCAGCGCGGTGCTAGAGCTTTTGGCTCTTCATCAGTGTAGACAACATTCTGCTGCTTTCTCGGTCTCTTCCTCTTCCTCTTCCTGATGACACAACAACAACGGCCTCCAAGACATCTGGTCCATGGTTACCTGATAATTCACCGCAACGGGAGAGTTGCTAGAAGCTGCTCGTAGTTAGTTTTATTTTGAAGGTATTCCGCGCCACCCCTACCAAGTATCTGCTTACTTCCCCATCAGGCTGAACATTATCCGCTACCTAATAAACGTCAGGCTTAGTCGGACTTTACTGAGACACCCGCTCTTCCTTATAATATTCCACCCTGGTCAAAGTATTCGCTTTCTGATGTGCGACCGTCTCAGGGTTGAGAGCCTACACCAAATAAGAAAGGGAGGGTTACTTTTTCTGCAGAAAGAAACGAGTCTGATGGAAAACAGAGCGGGAAAGAGATAGGGATATTATAATGGCCACCGCCAAATAAGCTAAGAAACAGAGTAAGAAGGAGCTGGAGAAGGTGGTAGAGTGAGAGGGGAATTTGCTGGGTAGCTTGGGCCACTGTGCTCCTCCTGCCTCCTTGTGGTGCACAATTGCGGCGCCACTTCCTATGAAAAAGCGAACAACTTGGTGTTTCCATAGTTTATCAAAGGCTTTGACTGCATGGCATACCCCGCTCAGCTCCTCTTCTCCCTTCCAGAGTGAGACCCACGGCATATTTGGTACCAGCGATGGGTGAGACATTTGACAATTACTTTATAGAGAATAGATAATTGCAAAGGTAGGCGGGTAGGCTATTCTTAGGCGGTTGAGCAGAGAGAGTTGTGCAATCTTTCTTTCTCCTTCATAGAGTATTATTGTAGGGCCTTTGTAATTGTTCCTGCATTGAGAACACTTCCTAAATAACAGTGTGGTCGTGGACAGCTAGCCGGTACTGGCCAGTTGGCATTCATTCCACAAACACCTGTATAAAAGTCTATAAAAGTCCGAGTACTTGTAATCCCATACAAATGTGCGGAAGGAGGTAACTTGCGGCTCTACCGTTTTGCCCTTATTTAGAACTATATCTCAATAGTAGTAGAACGGTGCCTCAGTCGTCTCTAGTGCACAAACATCCCTAACTATGAATACTTTATTATTATACTCTTGAGTTCCAAGAGTAATAATGCTATGACAACAGAAGGGGCTTGTTCGCCCCTCATCGACGAGAAGATGAATGTCGACGGTCAACGCGAGGCGGCGTCACCATGAATCGCAATGACAGTGCCGATCTCAGATGACAAGAGTAGGAGGAGCCGTTGGCTGCGTACTATAAACTCTAGAGTAAGCTATTGCACTTCTACTTTGTTTCAGGGGATTGGTAGCGTCAGAGGCGAGGATGGATGGCAAGTGGTTCTAGGTCCTTCTTTATATAAAGATCCTGCTAACTAATAATAAGTCCTGTCGGCAGTACAGAAGTGAGAGAAGCACAGGACAGAAGGGTGGAGCTGATAATTCCCCTTTCTTAGGCTCACGATAGCTTGTCTCTGCATTTCCACAGCGCCATTCTCTCCCGCTTCTTGTACAGTAGGATGGAAGCACTGCCGCTGGGAAGGAATGACGATTGATGCGTGCAGAAAGAGACTACTCTGTCCTCTTGTACGTCGAGCCAACCGGGAAGAACAGTGAAAGTGACTCAACAAAAAAGTTGCCTTTGCAAAGAAAACGATGTCGTAAGAAAATTGAGCTACCAAGAGTGTAGTTCTACTCCTTTGGATTAGGAGGTCAACTTTCTTATACCTCTATTATATATAATAAACTGTGGAAGGATAGAGATAAAGTGATGGGATGATGGGGTGGTGTACCAGTGGAGGACGATAGGAGACAGGCGTAGCGTTCATACACACAGCTCCACAAGAACACAGGCGGTTAGCACGTAGTATCTACGGATCCCGAAGACGTTCTAGAGCTAGCTAAGCTGAGGGCTAAGATGTAAACGATTTTTGATGATCGAGGTTGTTGGATGCCTTGTGGTACAACTGCCGGAGAGTCTCCGCAGTTGGAAGGAATTTCTGGGCTGTTTGGCCTAACATGGTTCCCCCTCTGATCTGGAATAGAAGGCTGACATCCGTCATCGCTGGTACCGGACCCGAATCTAGTATTGGGAGATGTCTATGAACAAATGTATCATCATTTGGTGCGATCGACCCGACATTTGTGCATCCAGGGACTGCCGTAATGCTTATCTCGTCACCGCATCACCTTCAAGAAACTTTCCTAGTCCTGGCACCTACCACTGAGAGTTCTCACTCGGTGGGTGGTTCTTCCATAGCCCTCATCACCCCCGGTGACCACAGACTAGCCTGCTACCGGCTACGTCCCTGGCTGCGACGTGCTTTTCTCACAGGAGGAAACATACAATACTGTACTGCTTGTCTTCATCACAGCGTCCCAGCCCCATCAGGCTCTCTATTGGTAGGAAGTACTGATAGTGGCAGTACCGACAGCTGCATGAGCACCTGGCACTCCTGGAAGTGGAGACGGAAGGTTTGACTTTCAAGGCTGTCTTGCTGTCTCATCTTCGTCGTCTCAGTCGCACACTAGACTGTGTATCTTGTACCCTTTCGTGAGCACATGCTGATGACATAAGCATCCACACGAGGGCCGAAGAGAGAAGTCTCATCAGCAGCATCGCTCTCCTGGGCTACCGTTATTATTTATAATTATCAAAGTGCCGGAACGGTGAACTATACCATGACTGAGTTCATGCATGCGATCGCTCGTAAAAGACAGGCGGCAGCCCTTTGTTATACGCCATCATGCTCATGGAATGGTAGGTCCTCTTCTAGGCTGCTTCAATGCACGCAGTACGAAGATGGAACGCGTCCACCACCCTTCTTCTCTCCTATTCTCTTGTGTTTCAGGATACGCCTTCCCTTTTTTCTTTGCCTTTTGCTTGTCTGGACTAGAGCAAAAAGTACGAGAGAAAGCTGTACAACCGAGGTGACGTTGTTGGGCTTGAAAGTCTATGTGTGCCTCCTTGGAGCGACAGAGTGTGAATCTATTTCTGTGTATGGGCATGTTCGGCTCATTATCTCAATAATACCTATTTCTTCCCGAAAGTCGGTAGACTACTAAGGATGAGGCGGGAGAGAGGAAATCTTTATTAGCACGAACAGCAGGAGTTCTTTTTTCTATATAGGGTTTTCCTGAATGGCTCCAGCCTCCGGTGATCAACTTGAGAAACAGTACGAACATCTTCACAGGAGATATGAACAGCTGTTGGCATCACAATGGTGTCTAACATCTCTTCAGCCATCATAATAAAGAGCGTGGGAGATCTCACCGACCGCTCTGTTTGACTGACATAGTCCAGTGAGAATACCATCATTCCGGTGTTCTCCTCGTGTCGACCAATAAATCTATTATGGGGCTTGTTTCAGATGCTCCTGCAGAGTAAACAGAGACCGTGGCAAGCGACAAGTCATAGCCTTCTAGGGCTGGGCGCCATCCGGTATTGATCTTTTTGAACTAGAGTGTAAGGCTGTGACGGGTGTTCAGGCTTGTCCTCGACAGGAAGCCGACATGCATGTCAAAGCCCTAGATCTCAAAGCCTAGTTATGCAAGTTTATTATAAATCAAAGTAAAACTTGATGTCACTCAGTGACATGTCTTCTCCCAAAAGTTATGACAAGCAAATTTTCCATCAGGAAAAATGAAGATGACGAGGATAGTAGATAAGAGCGCCGGTGCAGGACGGCCTGCCTCCAGCTACCACCGGTGTGGCTCCAATAAAGGTGACTGCTTCCGGTAGCTTACATGTTATAATGTACGTCTGGAAAGGGATGGTAGGACTTGACCAGCCTTCTTTACCGAGAGAGAGGAGAGAAGAGTCTAAGCGCTCACTATCACAGCAGTCCTTTCCCAACGTCGCCCATATTATATTCCTAGCAGTTGAGAGGCGAGGATGTCTTCTGGCGTGGTCAGCCTCTCACACGACAAGTCACTATCCTTACTACGAGGTGCCCGGTTGCAATGCACTGCCTAGCCCTTGGCGCGTGGTGGCTGCCCCTTTTTCTCCTGGCCCATCGAGGGTTAGGGAAGAAGGTGTCAGGGGAGTGTTTGGTAGTACGGCCTTTGGTGATGGTAGTGGAGGCAGTGCTCGCCGGCCATCGATCTTTCCTGGAGATGAGGAGATGGGCCTCTCCACTTCAGCACCCTTGCTGTCGATGGATGCTCTCAGTTCCTTGCTAGCTGCTGTCGCTACGACTCGTTTTTTAGATCCTCCACTAGCTTGAACGGTGCCGTCACCTCGGGCACTCTTCTTCTTGGCCCGTCGTCCGCTACCAGTGATGCTACTGATGGATGAGGTCAGAACTATGAACTCGTCCGGCCAATATATGGTAGAGACCAGGGTCCTAATAGTGAATATGACTATGGTGAGCAGAGTATCCAATGTGTAGCTGCCTGCTGTCCACGACCACGTGCTGTTTAGAATTCGGACAGTCTCGAGCTTGTGTGGGTCTCTTGCGTAAGACTCCGTGAGATACACCAGAGCCCACAGCTGAACTAGAAAGTGCCCGAAGACAACATAGCTATAGGTTCTCCGCAAAAAGAGATCCCCAAAGAAGCAGTCCGCGAATGGTACGATCCCTATGTACATGCAGATGACACCAATCACCGGGAGGAGTCTATTATGGGAAGTACATTTTGCAGAAAACGGTTGCGGGATGGCTTCGTCAGTATCAACCAAGGACAGGTTCAGGACCAGAGAATGAAGTCAAAAGGATCGAAGGAGATTGAAGAGATACAGCTAAGCTATCAGGTGTAACACCCACTAGATGGAAGTGGTAATCATTCATTTGCTCGTGCTCCCTGTACTGACCTTGAATCCCATCGTAGAAGAACGCCTGAGAAGATGAGGAAGGTGATTCCAAGATAGAGCAGATACCAGGTCTCGAAGTAGAAGAGGAGCTTGTAGGAAATGATGACGTTCGCGTAGCGCAGCCACATTGCACAGAATATGGAGAGGGAAAGTGCCAGGGAAGTTACTCGGAACTCAAAGCCTGGGTCCCAGATGACGGTCGACAGAGACAGCATTGTGGTGACCACGCAAAGCGCATGCATAAGGGTGCGCGAGCCATCCAGAAACTTTCTCAGTCCGAGGATGGTCTCTTTGTATGGATCCCTTGCTAGCGGACCCTTCTGCGTCAGGACTAACAAAAGATCTTTCTCGGCCTCCATGACAAATGAGCGGTCAAAGTAGCTAATGCTTTCGTCAGCTATGATAAGGTACCTACAAGATCAGAAAACGTAAGACGTAAGAAGGGAAACTGAGAGAGTGGCCCTGACCAAACGGGAACGAAAAATGGTGCATATGAGAACCAGACAGCCCAGAAGATGAGATAGGTAGATGGGGCAAAAAGACAGAGGCAGTGTCTTAAGCATTTTAGAGAGTTACTTGTGTCTGGAGGGGAGATGGGGTGCAGAACACCCCTGCTGCTGGCAGGGCACAAGGGTCAGAGATTTGGAGACAGTAGAAAGCGGCAGACAACTGTAGGGACCCCACTGGTGGCCAGACCGCTGCTGCTCGGGCAGCACACCTCTTCTTCTCTTTCCCACTATGAAAGCTTACCTGTTTTTTGGGGCTATCAACTGCCTAATGTTATCAAGAGGAGGAACCAGGTTTCCTCCGACTGGATCTGCTTGTTGGGATCTATTGCTGGTGGCCAGGCTTAAAATTCCGGAGCTCTGTTGCTCAAACCTATTGCTGCTATCGATGGCTGGAGAAGACGACGCTGCCGTTGTTTGTAGGAGGGGTGAAGGCTTTGAAATTGAAGAGGAGGAGAGAGCGTCTGCTATTTGACTTTTGCGGTCAACAGGGGCACCATTACTAGTACCATCCCGGCCATCGCTCTTCCTCTTGTGTTGCCTTTTCTGTGCAGCAACTTCTTCTTCTCTCTTCCTGACCTTCTCAGGTGAATCGCCTGTGACTCTCTTGAAGCGGATGGGGCACCGGATAAGCATAAATCTGTTCGTCGCATAGAAGCCATTGGCGGTATAGCGCAGCGAGAAGATTGTAGCAGTGAAGAGGGCGTTGGAGGCGAAGACCCGAGGTCTGACTGGAATGCCCCAAAGTTGGATTGCGTCTACCTGAGTGCCTTCATACGAAGACAGCTGGAGGATAAGCCCTAACCTGTAGAGAAGGAGGAGAGTAAGGTGAGTGTGGTCACAACGACGTTAAGACATAAGTCAGTGCTTGGGTTTATGGATGAATATATGGCAGGTAAGGGCAAGGACATTTGCACTTGCTGATCAAACTTAGAGATCTGGGAAGGAGAATAATATAACATGAGGTAGGCAGGTTAAGAGATAGATGACCAGCCATCGAATTGGTGATATCAGACACCCAGATGGCGATAGCATTGTTATAGACGGTAGTGGACGTAGCCAAGTGTCTATCAACCCGTGGCAAGAGTAAGACGGTCCTACTAATGCATTAGACGCCCACTGGCGTGGCATCATAAGCTCGGCGTACCTGCAATATACGAAAGCAGACAAGAAAGCTGCGCAGATGAAAAACGCCCTTCTCACTTTGGTTCTGTTTGTTTTCAACGGATGTCCATCCAGTGAATAGTTGTATAAGGTGCACCAGAAGGCGTAGGAGGCTATTGTCGAGAACCTCCAATCCCATTGTAAGCCTAGCCCCAGCGCATAGACTACCGGGATGACCTGTGGGATAAGGTACCGAAACTCAAAGGAGCTCCAAACCATGGAAAGGATCGGATAACTGAAGTCTGGTACAGCGTTCAGCATGACTGAAAAGGCTAGCACTACAGAAAGAAGGCCGAACCACGGACAGAGAGGATGTTCAGGCAGTTCTATAGCTGCCCAAAAGATGGCTTCGCTGGATATGAAGAGGACCGGAGACAGAAGGTCGATCATCTTTTTTAATCGAGAACCGCGGTAACAGTTGAAGTACCAGCGGCTCAGCCAAGCAGGAAACAGAAGCCGGCTAACACTTTCGTCCGAGGAATACTCCGGTCGTCTCATTACTCCTGGCTCTAGCGTGTACCAGACCTTCTCCTCACTATTTACATACTTTATCTTGTCCTTCAGCTGGTACGGCCGCCTTTCCACCTCTTGCCTACTGTCTCGGACGTAGGTGAAGCTGGTAGTGGCCTCATCTTCCTCGCCTGCTAGTTTTTCAGCGAGGGCTGTAAGGTGCTCCTTCGCTTCATGCTGGGCGTACCAGCCACTGAGGCTTCGAGACGGTGGACATAGTTCTCGGTCAGAACTTTTGTCCTCAGTGCTGGAGGCGCTCTCCTCCGGAGCGACCTTGTTGGAGGATAAGGTTGATGTTGACGGGCTCTTTCTCATGGTGTGCCTCCTTGTCCTACTTCAAACATGATGCTGTTTGCCGAAGAATCTTTGAGGGTCCACATAGCCCGTGTTAGTGCTGCGGGAGGAAGCTCCACCGCTTGTCGGTGGCGGATGTCGTCACCAGCAAGCCTATTATCGCCCCCAGCAAGGAGAATTAACAGTGTAACACTACCCTCGCGGGCGAGAAGATGAGCTATTGCCACTGCTCTAAAATTTGTCGCCACATTCACTAAAAGAGATTTCTTCTCCTTAGGCTACCGTTCTCCACCTCTCCTCTTCCATTGGTTCCGTAAAAAGATGTTGAAGGAGAAGATAAGCCAGCAGCGACTTAGGTCCGTTGCAAGCCCAACACAGAATTGGTACGGTAGCGGAGACGGTGGGTAAGGAGAGAGGTTAGAATGATTGCATGGCAATGCGACCGCTCCTCGATTGACGAAGCCGGTGTGGCTTTGACAGCTGCTTGTTATGAAGAAGCAGGCTCTTTGGGGCGATCTGACTAGCTCTAACTAGTGTCCGAGCACTATCCGAGTCTCTGGTGGCTTTTAGAGCAGAAGCAGCTCAGGTATTGGAGAACCAGCAGCTCAAGACGAGCAACCAGCAAAAGTGCGTCATGCAGAGCAGATGGTGTGCAATGTAATTGGGGCGGCGCAGCAGTGTCAATACCACCCTAAAGTTCAATCCAATAAAGAGGAAGGAGATGTTGCTAGTCTCCGGAGAAAAGATCAAGCAGCAGGTCCTTAATCCAGCCGCAGATGCACTAGCGGCACTGCTCACAAAAAGGTTGACCCGCCTAGAGCGTAAAAAGAGAGAGAGAGAGAGGGATAGAGAGAGAGAGAGAGGGATAGAGACAGAGAGAGAGAGAGAGAGAGAAGAGAGAGAGAGAGAGAGGGGGGAGAGAAAAGAGAGAGTAGAGAAGAGGAGAGGGAGAGGGTGCAGCAAAAGAGGAGAGCAGCAGCAGGTGGGAGGAGAGAAGTGGTCTGCCCGCTGGTGATGGGTTTGGGGCTTGGTAGTAAAGAGGAGGGTCTGCTGCTGCTGCTGCTGTTACTGACGTTGTTCCCCTCTTCTGCCTCTGTCTCCCTCCTCCGTAGCTCTCCCCCTCCTTCCCCTTTCTTCCCTGTGCGAAGCCGTTACAAGCTGTCCTTGGGACGAAATTGACTGTCAAATATCATCAAATATCGGTATAATTAACAAAGGGTGATGGTTCTTCCTGAGTTTGAGGACAGTATTCACAGAATCAGACAATTGACCAATCGTCAAAACTTGATGCTTGACACAGATGTGAGAAAAAAAAGTGTTGTCTATTTTTTAATCGGACTGGAAGAACCAACCACAAAATTCATTAATTCACATTCTAAAGACTGTGAACAAAGCAGACACGAAGAGAAACTTCACCATGTGGGTCTTTCTGACCCGTTTTCCTGACAAGGTCCAATCTTTATGTCTTGTCTGTCTGTCCTGCTGAAATCATGCGCTCCCTGCTCGTGGGAGTTCTCTCTCTCTCACTCTCTCTCATTATCTCTCTCTCTCTCTC
>FLMG01000742.1:20207-42053 GCA_900088475.1 Hyphochytrium catenoides
TCTCTCTCTCTCTCTCTCTCTCTCTCTGTCTCTCTCTGTCTCTCTCTCTCACTGTTGTCATCTGCCTGTTATTGTCATCTGCCTCTCTCTCTTTCTCTCTCTCTCTTTTTGTTATATTGTCTCTCTCTTTGTTATCATCATCTGCCTCTCTGTCACTCCTCCTGTCTCTTGTCATATGCCTCTTTCTCTCTCGCTCTGTCTAAAGTCGTCTCCTTCTCTCTCGCCCTCTGTCTAAAGTCACCTGCCTCTCTGTCTCCTCTCTGTCTCTTCTCGTCGGCCTCTCTTATATCTCTTTCTCTCGCATTCCTCTCTTCCGTTCCTCTGCCTCTCTCTCTCTCTCTCTCTCTCTCTCTCTCTCTCTCTCTCTCTCTCAAGACAAAGTGAGACAGAGCTACTCTTCTGCTTGATGTCTTCCCTCTGCTGATGAGTGGGCCCCAAGTTGAAGGAGGAGGGCCTTGAGCTGTTGGTCTCTGTCCTCGCGCTGACCGGACGACACTATCATCACTACTCATCCTGCCCTGTTGATACGATCAAGCTGCGGGGTAATACAAGGACACTGCCGGCGGCTGGAGGGGCACTAGGACACGTGCTAGAGACTGCGGTGCTGAGCTCCATTGCGAACAACAGCTTCTCCTCCACAGTCTCTCCTCACACTCCAGTCCAGGCGCTGGGTGATCCTGGAAGTTCAGCGTGGCCCTCTGAGCTCTTTTACCGCTTAGAATAGACTAGAGAAGAAGGAAAATGGGGACACGGTTGCTGAAGACAAGCGTCGAAGCTGCAGCTGTCGGCTGCGCTACTCTCTTCGTGGTCCCATCATTCACTCAGTCGGGTTGGGACAGTTGGAGTTCCTGAACCCGGGAGAGCTAGGAGTAGACAGCAAAGGAAGGATTCTCTTTTTGAGGAGAATGGATAGTCAGACCTCAGCAGGTACGAGGAGAGCCATGCACCTTATTAGGAGAAGTCGAGGGAAGGGCCGGTGGGCTTTGAAGAAGAGCGGTACCTAAGTTGTAGGACGAGTGGGCACGGAAGAGTCATAAGAGGATGAACTTCGTTCCGTTGACATGGTGATCGAGGAGGAGCCCTAAGGCCTCATGAGAATAAAAGCTAACCAGCCGACGATGAAAAGAGATAGAAAGGGAGATAGACAACCGAGAGATTAGAAAGACAGGACCAGAAGGGGAGAGGGATAACGGGTAAGGAGAAGCTTAGAGCAATTCCAAACTTCAAATTAGCGAAGTTAAGAGCAGAGGTTGACTGTTTATCCTGCTAATAGGGAACGAGGACAGTGCCGTCACAGGCGACTCTCCGACGGGTTGCAAGGTGAGCCTGCCCTAAAGCGATACACGTTTAGCTCGTGACGTCCATCTAAAGTAGTGGACCTTCCGTGGTCTTCAGGGAGATCATGCTTTTCTCTTGGTATCGTGACTCCACCCTCTTGCATATATGCTATTGCGGTCTTCTTCTTATGTCATAGGGACCTCTTTTGGCCGTTCTTCTCTCTTTCTATCCGTTTTGTCTCTATGCTAACGTCTCTGGGTCTCTCCTGGTAGGTGGTCAACCTAGGACATCGGATCTTAATACCTGGCTTCATCGACGGACATACTCACGCGCCTCAGGCTTCCTTTGCGGGCCTCGGGATGGAGCTTCAGTTACTCGATTGGCTTAACCAGTTCACGTTCCCAAGGGAATCAAGGTGAGCGCGCAGTTTCGAATAGTGAAAAGGATATGCTTGCCTTCCTCACTCTTGGAGCGCTGGTCGTATTGTGCTTTCATGCGCTTCATAGGTCGGCATTGCTGCCGTCTCTTCTGGGCTTCAGCCTGTCGTTACGGTTTCTCCTGCCTATTTCCTCCAATTGATCTTTGTAAACTATGTTTGAATGGCGACCCCTCCTGTCGTAGGCTTACCCTCCTCATCAGTAAACAAACTTCTCATCTCTTCTGCTCTCCTTTCCTGCCTCGCTCAGGTTCTCTGACCTCAAATACGCGGAGCAGGTCTATAGAAAGGTAGTGAAGCGTCACATCGCTTGCGGCACTACCACCTGCTCGTACTTTGCCACAATCCACCTAGAGGCCTCCAAACTTCTCTGTGACATCGTTAAAGAATATGGACAGAGAGGATTTATAGGAAAGGTCAATATGGATAGGAACTCTCCTGACTATTACGTCGAGGAGACGAAGAAGAGCATTGAGGACACGGAAGCTTTTGTCTCTTATGCTTTGGCGGAGGAGAGAAGAGATCTCATCACCCCTGTCATCACTCCCCGGTTTGTCCCCAGCGTGACGCCAGCATTGATGACCGCTCTTAGCAACATATCCAAGAAGTTTGACCCTGTTCTTCCTGTCCAGTCACATATGGGAGAGAATCCACGTACGCCAATTAACGCGTATCTTCTCTATCCGGAAGTCTTTTTCTTGCTAGGCTTTCCGCTCAGCGTTCGTCTCTGATGCATGAGGCTCCATGTCGACTTGTGCGGAAATTTCCTCTCTGGGCCCGGTCCCGCAAATCGATTTCTCCTCTTGTTCTCTCCCTCACCCGTCTCCAAGCTAACTTCATCGCTGCACCGCAGGGGAATGCTCGTGGGTCCTGCAACTGCACCCCGAGTGCAATTCGTATGCAGATGTCTACGACAAGTATGGACTCCTTCACCATCGCACCTACATGGCCCACTGCATCTACTGCTCAAAGGATGAGAGACAGCTGCTCGCTACCAGAGGATCTGGAGTTATTCACTGTCCAAACTCTAATTTCCACCTAAGCAGCGGGGTGTTGAATGTAAAGAGGATGATCGCTGAAGGCGTAAAAGTTGGTGAGTTTGCAAATAGATTGCAAGACGAAACAAGAAGTCAAACAGTTTGAAGGAGGGGCTCTTGGTTTGTCCGGAGTAGGAGTAAGAACGGGTAAAATGAGGCTGGGCCTGTGTTCGACGAAAGGGAAACTAGATAAAGTTCTTATGATTGATCTCGTGCCTACTTGCAGGACTGGGAACCGATGTGTCTGGAGGCTTTTCATCATCCATTTTGGACGCTATCCGCAATTCTCTGACAGCGTCAAAACTTGTCTCAATCAATCATGGTGAGCATGAGTCATCCTTTACCGGGGCCTCGAGGCAGCAACATGGGGCCCCCTTGCCAGTCTCTCTTCCTCTTTAGTTAACGCTTTCGCGGTGACGTCCGTTGTTACACATTCCATAATTCAATAATGCTGGCTAAGTGCCGAGCGTCTAATCTGTGCCCGCTCCCTGGTGCAGATAGTTTGCCAGAGGCTGCAGCAGACGGCAGCCCAGGAGACTGGGAGAGTCTTACCGTGGAGGAAGCCTTCCACCTTGCCACAGTTGGAGGGGCGGAGTGTCTGGGTTTAGAGGATCAAGTAGGCAACTTTATGGTAAGCGAAGGTGCCTAATCTTACAGTGCTATCAGGGTATCACTGTTTCTTACAAGGATGTATGTTCTTTCCTTTGGTGTTGCCAAGTATCAGCTCTTATTGCGTTTTGGCTCTCTTCCGTCCCTTGCAAGCTCTTCTTGCTCTTGCTAATCTGATCTTCTTCCGACCTTCGCAGGAAGGAAAGTTCTTTGACGCTCTTGTGATCAACGCCCGAGTGCCAGACAGCCCGATTGACCTCTACGAAGAGGACAGCACATATGACGAGTTTCATAAATTTCTTTTCAATGGAGATGATAGGAACATTGAGCAGGTTTACGTCGCTGGGCGGAAGATAAAGGGCTAGGACCAGCAATAGGGCACTAGGTGAGAAAAGATAAGGCCAGAGGGTGTTGGTATGGCGGACAGGACGCTCAAATATACAGCCATCACAAGCTAGCTTTGGCTGCAAGTGCATCTGCATCAGACTGACGATTGTGACGGCCCGAAGCCATAAACATGTGAATAGCCACATGACATGCACTCCAAGCCATGACATAATAGAGTAGATAAACTAAAAACAACTAGAAAGGGTGTAGGTAGCGTTACTAAAAATATATAAAGCTAAGTTGTAAACACATCTATCTATTTATCTCTCCTCCTATCCACTGCCAACAATGCCATATCTACGATTGAGAGATTAAGCAGAGTAGAACAAAGAAGCCAAGGCTTCTCAATCATGCTTCCGAATCAATGGCATCTCTAGACCACCACATCCATGATGAGAGCCACACCCGCTAGAATCCACCTCGCGGGTGGCGATTTGGTCTTCAGCTGGGCTGTGAAGACGTAAGTCGGGCCTCTTCTCTCTGTCTTATAGCAAGGGCACTGATAGTAGCCCTTATCATCAGCCTTATCTGTAGAAATAGCCTTGCAAAGCACCACTGGCATCTTGCAGAACATTTCCTTTGGCAACGCACGCTGTACAGAGCCAACCTTAGCGTCCCATCGCGCCCCTTGAAGAGAGAGGCCAAAGATATAAGCACCATCTCTGGATGGTTGATCTATGCCCTCCGGCATCTTGTCTGTCACGTCCGTAAGAATCATCAGTTTATCCAGCTCCCAGTGGTTGCGCTGAGCTGAGACCTATAGAGGTAGCCGTGAGTACTAATGAGGTAGCAACCTAAGGGCAGAGGGACTTCCTCTTGAACAACAACATTGTAGAGATTAACGATTGAACCGCAAAAAAGAGGATGATAGAATGTAGAACAGCAAGCTCTGTGTAGGAGAGAATGTCATGTCATTAGCTAAACAGACCAGACGGCATACCTGCATGATTGCCGTGAGGAATGACTGCGGATTGATAAGCCCAGAGATCCAAGTCACTTTGGGAATCTCAGATGGATTGGAGCACCACTCTTCCAGCTGTGCTAGCCGACTGTTAAAGTCCAGCAACCAACTCCCAAGAGGACGAAGGGATGGCCAAGAGCGCTTGGTCCATTCTGGTATTGCAAGAGGAGGGTGGTCACAAGGAGGTAAGACTAAGGCCCATCGAGAATCTAAGGGAGGTAAAGAGCAAGGACACAACCGCAAGAGGGAAAGCAAAGTAAGAAGGGTTTACCTGCCGGCACTCTGTCTAGATAGAGTGATTCTACAAGAGCGTCCATAGCATCCGACATGGTAAGCTCTCCTTGAAAGCCCAGGTTCAGCTCGTTCAGAGAGCGCACAATCTCAGCCAGAAGGACGTTCATCTGATCACACTCTTGCAGGAACACATTCTGGTAGGGTCCAACTTCGTCCAGGCCGCTAAGAGTAGTCGGGTTTTAGGGGAGCGGTGAGTGGAACAGGATTGAAGAAATATACTATGCTACTGGGTCCTCCCATCAGATGCGGAACAGAATCAAACCAAGGATCCTCGAAGTTTTAGTCGCGCGGAAGAATCTTCATGAGAGTGACTGGTAATGGTATGAGATGCGAAAAGATGTAGGAAGTGGCATAGGGAGAGAGAGCCTCCTTACCGAGCCACATCATCTGTATCAAACTTCTTCTCTCCGAACCGCTCTAAGATATCCTTTAGCGCTTGCTCTGCCACCACTGAAGGAGAATTGCCTCCCTCCACTGCATCAAAGATAAAGCGGATAGAGGGGGATTTACATTGTGCATGTCAGATAAGGGGGAGAAGTAGGAGTTTGATCGCCCCTTTGTGCTTTACGTTGGGACTCTTACCTGACGCTCCCTTCTCTCGCGGCTGCAAATCCATTAAAGTCCGAAACATATTCTCACTCTGAGTTGTTCTGAAATCTATCTCGGCGTTTGGATGGAGCCCAAAGGCAACTGGTGTCTCTTGTTTTAGCTCTGTGTCTATGTGCTCTAAATATTTGTCATAGGAGGTAGCAGGCGGAGACACGAAGGAGTTGCCCTGCAACCGGCGAGATGATAATGACGACAGAAGGCATAGAGTCAGCCAGGTATTATGTAAGGGACAGCTCTTCTTCTTCCACTATCTTAGGGTTGGAGCTGCAGGGTAAAGACGTCGAGGTGGGAGGACTAGGAGCTAGAAGATGAAGACCGATGTCGGCGCTCCGCTATTGATGATGCCAAGACCGTACCTTTTCATCTTCCGCAAATGGGAAGAGCTCCGTCTCATCCAGCAGCTCGTCCTTCATATAAAAGTCGAGGTACGTGTTCGCGAGCAGCCGATCGAAGTCGTTGACGATATGTCCTCCATACATGATCTCTCCAAAGATGTACTTCAGGTCCGCCCAAGGGATCTTACCGCCTGCACTACTCTCAAGGTAGTTGCTGAGACACACAGCGCTATCTCTGCTCATAATGGGGGGCAGAGGAAATAAGCATGGAAGGATGGTTACTGCAAATCAGACCCAATCGCTGTCCTTGTTAGGGTCTACTGCCTCAGGGGCTACGAACGATGAAGGCACAGAAAGCAAGGCGTACCTCAGGTCTCCGAGGGAGAAAGGGTACATCATATTGAATCCCAGAGGACCGTACATCTTCCTTTCCATCACGCACGCGTGAAAATGGCAGAGACCAAAGAGAATCGACTTCACCTAATGAAGAACAAGTAAGCCAGGATTATTCTAACAAATGGTTCTCCGCCGGCAACAACCATGCTAGCTAGATGACTCACAAACGACAGATACGTGATGGAGGTATACCGAAGCTTCAAATTGCTAACAACGGGGAGATAGAAAATGACGTCGGGTCAGTTGCGAACCTTGGACTCAGCTTCGTCGATGTAATCCTTGGGGAAAGAACAGAATGCTCTCTTTAGGTTGGCCTTCAACCCAGACGGAGGCTCCTGCGTCAGCTTGATGCACCTATTTAGGATGCCGATCGGAATAGTCTTCGAGGGGTCTGTACATTATAGTAGTATCACGTACATAGAAGACCCGAAGTGGGCAAAACGGTCAGGAAAAGTGATATTTATCTTCGCTAATAATTTTCCCTTGTCTCCTGACCTGAGGTGAGAAAAAGTCTAAATCGCGCATGAGATCCCTCCGTGATGAAGTCGTCAAGCTTCTTTTCTAGCTGAATGAGCCACCTAGGCATTAGATGGATGTTGTTCAGGATCACCCAATGCCCTTGTCGATGAGCGACCTGGACCAAAGGGGTACCATTAGCCACGGAGACACGGGAAAGTTAAGAAACGCATACACCTACCTCAAGCTTCTCCATGGCAATAATGTCTTGGCCTTGGCCCATTGACACATTATGGTAACTCACACCTTTTTCAAACCCATACTTCAAAGCCAGACGGTCCAAGAGCGATACTACATCGGCTCCCGGAGAAAGGATGAAGTAGAGAGGTGTAGCTGGAGTCGAGTCCTGTTTTGAAAAGAGGCACAAGGATCACGTAGTACGAGGGCATCGTCAACAGTGCTCTCCTAACCATCGAGGAAAGTTCTATTTTACCTGAAGAGATTGGTCAATGACTTCCTGGGCGCTAAGCGTACTGTCGCAATCGCAGTAATCTGACCCGTTCGGCAGGGCGCGGCGAATGAACTGACTAACTGCTACTGTCATGCGGTCAGGCCGCAGGCAGCGGACCACCAACAGCTTCAGGAATGGGGTTTTGTCCAACCCTAACGTGATTAGGCGGGAACAAGGAAAGTTAGAAGTAAGACACTAAGCAGCGCCAGACAATGGAGCTAACTCCTCTTTTTGGTGTCCTGAGAACCTGAGAAGCTATGAGGGACTTTAATCTTTCCTCTCTCTATCTCTTGACTCCTTTCCTCTCTCTATATCATTCACCCTTCTCTTCTCATTCAGTTGCGCGGAACTCATTCCAGGTTGCTAGCACTTTTCATCTATTTATACCTGCCCAGTCTAGGGGGAGCTTCTCTTTCTCTGGAGTCACGAGGTTATACCACTCCCGAAAACGTGGCGCAGCGTCGACAAGATCGGAGGGGAATTTAGAGAAGTCATCCAGCTCTCCCAACGCTTGCACCGCACACCATTGCTGGGTTGGCAACCACTCCAAAGGATTTTCGACTCCCACTCGGCGAGGCCCCCGAAGAAGAAACTGAAAGTACTTCTCGTCCACCTGTTCAAAAACGGGGAAAGCAAAGCACAGTACTCAGCCGAAAAAAGATCATCTGGCACCAGTCCAGAGAACCGCAGTAGAAAAGGAGACAGCACTAAGAATCACGAAGGTGGTGCCAAACAGTTCCATTGAGAACTGGAGTAGTTGAGGCATTAATTTCTACCTTGTACTCCTCTCCTAAGTTGCCTCTTCGCATAAGATTGAAGGTCAATTGTGCGAGAAGAATGAGCTTATGCGCTTCGAAGAGTCCTCTGCTAACCCATGTGAAGATTACAAAGCGCAGACTCTCCCTCAAGTTATGCACTCTTTCGTCCTTGCTCTCGGACGGCTGGGCTTTGTCGACAGCCTTGAAGAAAAAGGTGACGAAGGAATCGAGCGAGTAGCGATACATATGGTCGATGGTGGCAAGGGAGGAGAGAAGGAAATAGAGCATCGCGCCTTCAGAAGCAACGGGCCGATACACTTCTCTGGCCTATAATAGGGGAGACACGAGTAATGAGTGCAACGACAAGGGGATAGAGTCTGAGAGCGCTGCTAGAACAACAACTCATTCCCGCAACCATCTAGCCACATAATGGATGGTGTACCTTATTAATGGCAATCTCCGTTTCTTGCCCTTTCGCCACCGCCGCATTAATCTCTACAGACGCTTTCTTAGTTGCTTCCAAGCCCTCAATCAGAGGTATGTCTGACAGAATGTCCTCAGGAGCGTTGGCGAGCCTCTCAAGCAGCTGGTCCTCGAGCTCTACAAGCTGGATTTGATACTGCTGGAACGACTGCACTAGCTCTTGCTTGCGAGCCTCCAGGTCAGGCTGCTCCTTGTTCACCACCTACGGAATGCGACTTTAGCTGATGTTTGCATATGATGGGAATCGCTATTACTGGCCGCCGTCAATCTTGTGTCTTTGTTTGTAACTTTCAGCGCTCCCCTCTCCTTATAATACCTTGGCCAAAAGCTGATCCTCCAGACCCCTCTCAGTGGCGATAAAATTGATGATGGTACACTGTGCAGCTATTTCAGGCTTATAGTGGGGGTTCGATAACTTCGTCTGAAGATAGAGTTTGAACTTAGGGTCATACTCAACGTCCTCTCCGCCTAGGCGGAGAAAGAGACCTCGCCCTTTCTTGAAGACTGCCCGAGAAATGACTGGATCCAAGGTGGCTTCAATCTCCTCTCCCATGTTTTCAATGATCACAACGCCTCCACTCGTAATAGCATTTGTCAATGTTCTTAGCCTGAACAGAGGAGGCAGGCCATGCACAAAGAAGAAGTGCAATTAGGTTTCTGACAATCAAGCTCTGCGGTCCATACATAGCACTCACCAATTTGTCTGCGAAACCTGGATGATTGATAGGCCACTCTTTTCTTCCTTCTTTCTAAGCCATTTTATACCCTGAAGCTGGGGATCGATGATAAGCGGCCAACGCTTGCAATTGGTAATGATAGATCCGTTTTCCACGCTAATTCGATCGGCTGGTAGTCCGTCGCTCAGCATCTTGGCTGTCTTGCCCTCATTCGTGAGAAGTCGAAGAGGATCGGCACCTTCTGTAAGTGGAATCTTCTTTGCAATGAGGTCTGGCATCCACTGATTCTTCCAAAGCTCCTCGCGGAACACCTGCAAAATGGCATATAAGAAAGTATAGATCTCTCAGACAAGGGATCTCCAAGAAGAGGACCATGGCAATGAACGAGGTCTAAGGAAGGTCTGCTCTCGTGGCAGCTAGAAGCACATCATGTCAACTGACTATGAAGTTGCGGAGACGTTAAACCATGTTATGAATGGTTCTGACCTGATCGAAGGGGCCAATGTATGAGACGAACGCAGCGGCCAGTAGAGCGTCTCCTATGCCCATGACAATGGTCACGCGAAGAGTCGCTGTCTCGCGACCCCACCGTTCATTCTCCGAGCTGTATCAAGCAGGAGATTTGGGGAGGTGGAAAGGGCAGACTTTAGGTACCTGCACCTTCTAGGGTGCCATGATCGCAATCTTACCTTAGGCCCTTCACCAATCTCTCAGCTAGACTTAGTCTTTCAGTGCATGCGCGAGCCTCGGCTTCCACTTTTGCCTTCTCCTCCATAGCCTACAAGTCAATTCAATTGAGTCAGTTACCAAGGTCCTGCCGCAGCTTTGACAGAAGAGTGGATGGTTATGCCCCTCTCTTTGTTCTTAGTCTCAATATCTTACCTGCTGCAGCGTAGCAGTCAGCTGTTCTAGACGCTCTTCTACCATCTTCACTTGTGCAGTGACCTTAGCCAGAGCTTCTTGGGCTTCGGCTTTATTCGCTCGCGCCGCTTCTAGACTATCCATTAAAGGCTTCACCTGTTTAATGAAGATGTTCGAAAACGAAGCATAATTAATATTTAGAGCCAAAACCAGCCGAGAGACAAGTGTCAGAGTATAGAACTATGCTTTACCTTCACATAGATTCTATTAAAGGTGTAGATATTGACTACCCAGGAGCAAAGAGAAGCGGCTGCAGCTGACTTTGAGGCCATATTTTCTGCAGTGAACTCGGGATCTTTTACCAGCGGTTCGATCCGCGCAATAACCTGCATCCCAACCAGATAATTATAGAAGGAAGAGGCGATGTGAGATGGAGATAAGGCGAGACATTCTGAGGCCCGAAAGAATAACTTGAAGCAGGATACCTCTTCAGGAATGTCTTCACCCTTATACTTCTGCAGGCTCTCCTTAAACTTGTCAACCTGCGCCATCATCTTCTTTGCGCGGTCCCAGGAGTGGTTCTTGTACTCCTTCTCCACCATAATCAAACATGCCGCGGTGACCTTGTCAACGCCAGCTGGGGGCTTTGGAAGCGACTTGAGCTCAGTGAGCATTGACTTGTCCAGGCAATCCACCGCTGAGGCTGCAGCGTCCATAGCCGGTTTTGCAGCCGAAAGTTCAGTTTCAGCTTGCTGCAGATATTGGCCAAGTAAGCAAGTGTTAGGCCACACAGGGAACAACAGGAGAGTATCCCAAAAAACAAGCCACCGCGAAACCATAAGAGATAGAGGATGTCGGGGCAATCTTCACAAGGCCGATGGAATGCAAGTCAAGTAGATACATATTCAGCAACCTTTTCAATGACCGCTGCCTCATTCGAAGCCTTTTCAGCCTTGTCCGCCTCCTCACTAGCCATTTTCTTCTGTTCCTCGGCTGCCTCTTGCTCTTTGCTGATTTGTTCCAGCAGTGCGTTCGTTGCTGCTTTTTTCTCTTCCACCCGCTTCATTGTATGCGTTAGATCAATCTGCAGCTCGGCTACATCTTGGGCAGTTTTTCTAAGCGTAGAAAGACCAACATCCAGCCTATCTATGAGCCGTTGAACCTGGAACAGCCGTTACGGGAAGGGCCGCGGAGAGCAACGGAGACGTTATCGATTGCGATGCGAAGGGTCCATTACAGAACGGTATGCGTCACTAACCTCTCCTCTTTTTTGCTCGAGAAGGAAGCGATAGAAGACAATGAGCTCTAAGAAACTCTTAGGCGTAACGTAATTATAGCGCCTCTCGGCCGCAAGGTAGCGTTGGCTAGCCTCTGTGACCTTAAGATGTACCTGCCAGCAAAGAGTCAGAGACCTAGGTAAGTAGCCTCAGACCAACTCCTAAAAGACCCGCTTCTCCATACGTAGGAGGTGGAACTCGCAATACGAGACTTCGCACCTCTCAATGCATCACGGTGAAAGACAGGACAGTATTGTCACAACAACTTACGTAGGACATGTGCTTGGCAATATTGTCTCTGTTTTCGTCTCCCCCGAGGTCGAGATCCTGCAGAAAGCGCTGTGCGACGCTAACTAGCGCTTCTTCTGGCCAAGGATGGAACCAGTCGATCACAGTGCAGTTCACAAGGCCAGGGAACCGTCGGGCGCGGATACGGAAGGTGTCGCCCACTGGAGCAAGTCATTGTTGGCCGAGAATGAGATTAGAGATTGACCAATTCCGTCAGAATAGGAGGCAGCGCCTCAAGATATCATGCTTACCGGGAGAAAAACAAAGGATTACGTGCATGTTCGCCCGCACCCTTGCTATCAAGAAATCCATCATGGCGTCATGAGAGTCCGCAATACCTTCACAGGCAGGTGTGACAAAAAGCTGTCAATGCATCGGGCCCCAGCGAAGAGCACAAAGACTGTGCCCTTTACTCCGCCCCTACCTGCAGCCTTAGCCTCGTTCCTCAGGGCTCCCAAGAGGCCGTCAATCTCGTCTTTCGGAAAGAGATCCGGAATCCAGCCACTGTTGAGGAAGTCATTGATGTATACTGAGAGTGCATGCAAGAGGTAAGTGGAGAGTTAGTTGCGGCGGTCTTGGATTCCCTGAAATGCGTGCACCTTCATGGTCCAAACTACATGGATAATACGTCGTCGTGTCTTTGCTACTTCTGCTGGTTAGCTTCACCTACCTAAAAACTTGTCATTGACGATCTGTCCGTCGGTCATGATCCAGACTAATGGATTTCCCTTCACTCCTGAAACTTTGTACATCTCACGCAGAGCCTCCTTGAGATCTTCGATCTATAATGAGAGTTAGTAGCAGCAATAGAAGGCCTTAGTCCACTTGCCAACGCCAAGTTGGATAGAAATTAGTCAATTCTCTCGCTCTGATTTACAACGAGGTATAACCGAAACGTGGCCGAGGCACAAGGATTCTACATTTCTCCTAAACTCCACCGCACCCTCGGATCCCACCACCGTTGGAACGCCTACCTTGAAGTTAGACGTTACAGAAAGCTGACGGACTTCATAGCCGCAGATGAAAGCTGCTAAACGGGAGAGACTCTGCTTTCCACTACCTCCGACGCCAATCAGTAGAGCGTTGCCGGCGGGATTTGCAATGATTCTTGCGATACGGGTAGTGTGCTGCATCGCCTGTTCAAACAGCACCAGATCCATAATACTCTGACTTTCATTGTATTCTTTCATCTTCTCTTCCAGTACACGACCCAAAGTTTGATTGTCACTGACTGCCAGGTACGCTCGCTCGGGTCCGGCAAGAGACGTGTGGAAAGAGGTGAAGATAATGGGCTCCGCTAGAAGCTCTTCTTGATTTTCCTCAGGGAAGTACTTCTTAAGAAGTTCTGTAAGGAGGTCCCTGAACTTCTTTATCTCCTCGCCATTTATGAGACGGTCGGAGTAGACCCTACACGGGACAAACGACAGTGACAAAGATATATGTCAAGACCAGATTCCTTGTAGAGAACAAAAGAAGTGCAGTGTGATCAACTTGTAAGCTCAACTACTTTCAACGATCTATTTACCTGAAGCATTCATGGACCCAGAGGCGCATCAGCTTCCGAGGGGTCGTGTAAAACTCAGGTTTGGCAAGACAGACACCTTGGAAGATGTTCGTGATCTACGAGAACGTAGATTAGGAGAACATGTGAGAGAAGAATGTAGGAGTACTACGGCCTTGAGGCGAATAGGATCCAGGACTTGGTAACTCTACCTCTCTCATATTCCAGTTATACACAAACTTCGTAGCGGAAGGAAGAAATTTTGCATTAATTTGTTCCTGGAGGGCCACAGTTGCTTCGGTAATCTTCTCGCCTGCCTGACAGACACTGGGTTGAAAAGAGGACGAGAAGTGACCTCTAAGAATCGCCTTGTAGATGCCCGCGAGTTCTCCGCCCCCAGGCATTTGACAAGCGAAGGTTGAAAAATGACGCTGCAGGCGCTCATTGACCACGAACGACCCTGCCGTCGGGTTCATCGCTGCGAGAGTGCGGAGAGGAGCACATGAGAAGAGGGCGTTGGCAGTAAGTACTTGAACATAATTGGAGTGAACAACAAAAAGTGTTGATGAATATGCTAGGAAGTGACTCAATGAGGAGCAGAAGATTGAAGGATGCATCGAGCATGCCTACTAGCAGATTACTGCTGCCGGTGTTGTTTACTTATCTTCCCTAGTCTCTCACCTGATACGTACTGAACGTCCACAATCTCCTTTCTAAATCCAAGGTCCTGTCTATCGAAGATAGTATTATAGTCTATGTGTTGGCGGAGAAGTTCCAGCGCATTCTGTGTCCCGTATGTCTCCAGGTAAGGGAGGTTGAGGTCGTCGATGAAGTAGACCAGACGCTTGGTAGACGGTGGGCCGAAAATGCGCCCTGACCGCTTATCAATGGCCTAAAAGAGCAGAGAATAGCCAATTTTTTATCCATTAGGTTGCAACAGATCAGAAAACGAAAGAGAGTCTCTCTGTATTAGCACTATGTAGAGTGTCCTCTTGAAAACTGTGGACTTCCTCCAGGAGATACTCACCTGCTCAATTTGTCTCTGCAAGCTGAGGGAATCCGTGTAGTAGTTCATGTTGATTGAGGAGCTGAGCATGTTCTCATCCAGCTGCCGTAAAAAGCTTCGGATCATGGTGGTTTTGCCAGTACCAGCGCCCCCAACAAACATAACAGGTCTGCGCTTCTTCACGAGCAGAGACAGGAGAGAAGATAGTCGCACTGTTTCCGCAGTCTGTACAACGATGGAGGAGAAGGAAGTTTGTCCAGGGCCATTACCGATTGGTGTGTGAGAGTACTCTGGCACTTTGTTTGCCCAAGATTTGAAGGAGCCTGGTGACAGATGGGAAGAAGCGGGAGAAGCAGGAAGGAACCTTAGGAACAGCTTCACTAGCTCGCTTTGCATTCACTTGCCTTCCTTTGGCTCGTAATAGAAATCGAAGCACATGCCTCCTTCCTGGGGATACTTCACAGTACTAAATGTCTGTTGCCAGTTCTCAGAGAATTTTCTTCGGGAGTCTCCGCCTTTGTCAGCGATGAGAGGCCCGCCGAAGGCCCAGCAGCAGGCAAATACGAAGAAGTGCTCCACCAACTCCAGAGTCTTCAGCTTGGGTTCAATTGCCTCCAGAAGGCCCTCGAGAAGGTAGCAGATTGTTGATACCTTCAGAGCGGATCAGAAGAGCATTGGTTAAAAGGCATCACAGCACAGGTCCAATCCTGTCAAAAGATCAGAGCATTCTGTCGCACTATGCAGGCGTCGCCCGTGAGGACAGACCGTGAAAGTCAGGACACATGGAAAACTAGCCTAGATCTTCATTATGATATCATTCAGACATGAGGGGTAATGGCAGTACGACTGACTGAGGGCAGATCCGTCGCTAGGAGGGCCATACCTGGTTGATTAAGCGTAAGGGAGTCACTTTTTTATATCCCTTTCTAAGCATCTCGGCAGCATTGTCAATATACCTGCAACAGATGGCAAAATAGTGATATCAGACCTTTCGACCAAATGGTTGAACAGCACACTATAGAGAGTATCGCCACCCTGAAAACATAAAAACATTCTGTTTCGACGTAAGATTGAACTTACTTATCAAAAAGCGGAGGCAGCAGAGTCTTTTCAGCCTCATCTGGTCTCTTTAGCATCCAGCTGTCCACGAAAGGCCTCCAGCCGATATCGGTCTCATTGATATAGAGAATGCCAGCCCTGGATACCGTAGCGGGAGTAGCATTCTTCAACGAATTGACCTCAAAGATCATCCGCATGGCGTCGGAGAGAGGTATCCTCTCATTGGACACCAATGTGAGAACCTTATTGTCATCCATAACCGTATTCATGCTCTCAATCCACACTGCGTCAATATCGCCATCTAGTACGACCCACTTGCTCTCTTGATATTCATGAAATCCCTAAAAGTTTGTTATAACCAAGCAACAGGATGATTAGAGCCAGACGAAGAGCAGATGGAGAGGCTTTCACAAGGGACGGAAGTAGTCTACGTACTTGCTCTGAGATGTTCTTACTCATTCCCCTCATTATAATGGACAACACGCCATCCTTCCAGTCCTTGGAGAGCGTCATGTATCCATACAGTTCGTCCGACGTGACTGCTTTGGGGTTAAGGGTCTCAAAGACACATATATTCTTAGCCTTTTGAAGGTTGTGGCAGTCCGCGAGAGTCTTCCAAATGGTAGTCTTGGCACAACCAGCAGGGCCTGCGCAGGATTTGTATTGATCTTAGCCGTACTACTCGACAAAAAAAGAATACAGGCCCCTGGTTTGGGTGGGGTGTGCAAAAGTTGCATAACTAGAAAAGAATTGTAAGTTCAGCTCCTCCTGTTTAAGGCGCCTAGGCCGCCGGCCTTGGAGCCCGAAACATGTAAGAGACCAGAACCCATGAGGTCGACACAAGCCAAAAGTTAGGCGCGGC
Source organism: Hyphochytrium catenoides (assembly GCA_900088475.1). Lineage (NCBI taxonomy): Eukaryota > Hyphochytriomycetes > Hyphochytriales > Hyphochytriaceae > Hyphochytrium > Hyphochytrium catenoides. Next base: position 36,289 of record FLMG01000742.1, read on the forward strand.
TTACCAAGCAGCATAACGGAGTGTCTGACATCCAGAAGCTCCTGGAATTGCGTGACTTTCAACACGAAACCGTCCTCAAATTGCAGACCCCTTTGTTTGCATACTTCGACTGTCTTCTCGCGTAAATGGTGGTTTACCTGAAACAGGAATTTGCAGGGACAGCGACGTTATCAGCGCAGTGCCCAGGAGAACAGCAACGCTCTATTGTAGCGGGAGAACGCACCTTAGGTTGCACTTCGAGGCCAATGAAGAGATCTGAGATAAGTCTGAGGAAGATGGGAATATCGTGCTGCGGGATCTTTGGCGTGTTGAAATCTCTCAGTGCCCTCATAAGCACCTTATCCTCACTGGTGTCCGGCTCCGCACGCTTCAGCATGCCTGCAAACCGATCAAGAGTAAGGGTCAGCTTATATCCGCTATGTAGCGATGTACCTTAAGTTCTGCTATGGCTGGTGGCATGTCTGTCTATTTCTGTGGTGCACATGACCTACCTGCCACCCTTAGTACTGATTTGACAGCCCGCAGGCCCCAGTCATAATGAGGTTGCTTTGACAGGAGTTCGGAGCTGAGCTGATAAAGCGTCACGAACTTTATCGCCAGCTTTCGCGCCATTTGGAACCCTGTAGTAGGGCAGATGTTGCACGACAAAGGAGATGAGAATTGCTCAGGAAGATTGACGACAACAACCAAGGAACGTTGTGCTATTTGTTCTCTACGAACAATACATGCTTTGCATTTAATAACAGAATAAGGTTACCTTCACTCATAAGCATATTCTCGCAAATAGGCTTCAGGTCCGGTCGAATCATGGCACAAGAGCGGAAGAGGGCCTTCAGGTTCTCTGGCAGCTCCGTTCTTCCAGCGTACCCGGGATTCATAGTTATAAAGAAGCCGCACGTAGGGATCAGAGCGATCACGTCTCCCATAAAGTCGAACGCGCCGACCTAGATGCCGAGGATTAGTTAACTTCTTACAGTACAGCCGAAGGATTTCCAAGGCACTCATTAAAGCATAGCTATAGGATACTAACCCTAACTGAGCTCACAACAGAAAAAATGATGAGGGGAAAGAGCGCCGCAAAGCAGCTTTCAAAGGATATTTTACCTTCTCCGGGGGCGTTCCAGCAGCTACAGCCTGGAACTGAGGCTCACGATTACCGGGAATACTAAGCCGAACAATTGCGTCCTGACGGGAACATCGCGCAGAGGAGAAGAGACACAAAGGGTCAGAACTACTAGGATCAAGCAAGGGCCTTCCTCTTCCTTTTTCCTTTCTCCATGATATAGGCACGGGGCATTGATCGCAAACACCTACGTCTACTAACCTGCACAGTCTTGACCTGCGTGGCCACGACCGAGAGGACCTCGATATTGATCCTGTTGAACTCGTCAAAACAACCCCAGGTTCCAGTTTGGGCCAGCCCTCTGAAAATGTCCGCCATGGTCTGGAAATTCATTTGATCGGAACAATTGAAGACGTAACAGCACAGCGCAAGAGCCCGAGCCAGGTCTTTGGTAGTCTCCGTCTTCCCGGTGCCTGCCGAGAGCACCAATGGGGTTTAGATCTAGCAAGATAGGAAACCTAATAAACCATGACAAAAAGTACAGTCTCACAGTCACCCAGACTAGAGGAGAGGGCTTCACGTTTCGTCAAGAAGAGTAAAATCGATGGAAAACGAAGCTCAAACCTGCAGGTCCTGCTGGAGCTCCTCCCAAAAAGAGTCTCAGCGCCATGGTTAGGGTGATATAGCAGCGGTCGGTCAGCGGCGTGATGACGAGTCTGCCACTGTTTCCAGTGTACTCATACGAGTACTTGCTTCGAAAATCGGTGATCTTGATGTTCACATCCCGCGTCTCTTGCTGCCAGTAGAATCGAAGCTGACAATAGTGATTTTAATAATTGGAAGAATGGCGATAAGGTTATAGAACGGATCACCCAAATTGTGCCCGTGATGAGGAACTGACCTGTTGTTGCCATAAGAAGGAAAGCGGGCCGGAGACTTTCTCGTCTACAAGCTTCTGGATGACATCTCGTCCGTGGACGTCAAGGGTGATGAGAGAAATAATCTTGGCCCGATCACCTATGTATGTCGCAGTGTGTCAAACGTTTATGCTAGTTCCAAACGTGTACATGTAGAAGGGATTGGGGGAAGTACTGGTGGCCTGGCTCACCTTTGGTCAGCTCTCCTAGAACAAGGTTGATGAGTGCCTCTAGTTGTTTATTGCAAATGTCAAGGTAGCGCTTGACACTGTCTTCCTGGCCGTTTTCATACTCTTCTAGCGCTCGCTCTGGGATGGAAGACGTCATTAGTTTGACGGGTATACATACAGCTGGTGGCCTCACAAGAGGAGTAGATTGGACCAGGACCCAAACCAGTGCGTGACAGAGCCTAGAGGTAAGAGCAAGCAAGAAGCTGCCTGTAGGCTAAGGTATGTGTAAAGCATCATTGTAACTCACCTGTCTCATCTGTCCAGCTCATCTGTGTTGCAGTTAGCACTACCATAGCAGGGTAGTCAAAGAGCCACTGGTGTCGAGGCTTGTCAAACTCCCAAGCTTGAGCAGAGTTCCAGGCCTCTGACATGTGATGCTTGATAGTGTTCTTCATGCAGTCAGTTAGCTGGTTCAGCCAGCTCTCTACGGCGCCTGACATAGTGAAGGGGGAAGGCATAGCCACTCTGATAGACCAGAGTTATAGGCAAGAATGGTGGAAGGGGTATCGTTAGGTAGACTGTTGTAGGGCCGGAGCACTCCAACACGTAAGCTACACGTAACGTAGCCTCCATTATATTCATCGCGCAAACATGGAGAGCGTCACTAGCTTTTTGCGTGTACCTTTCTTTATCTTTTGATATCATAGTATGGACCGTATTCGTCGAGCCCTCCTCATATTGAAGGTTGGCAAGAGAGTCATAACAGTCGCCCAAGTAGGGCATGATTTTCGGAGGATTATTGCCGTTGCTAAGAATCTCCAGAAGGGCCGCATTACTGACAAAATAGAACCGGGGGAATATCTTCTTCTTCATGTCAAGATACTCTATAGCGCGAACAGAAAGAAGGTCATTAGCGCATGTCCCCCTCCACGGACAATGGTGATTGATGAAGGAGGCCAAAAAGGAACGGATTGCATTGATAGCGTTATGAGTAAAGAGTAGTAAAGGACGTAGACAGAAGAGTCAGCCTCCGTCTTACCGTTGAGAGACTTCTGACAGAGTTCCAGACGTGCAGTCAACCCCTTTAGCAGATCAAGTCTGCCCTCAACTTGGGCTGAGGCGAGTACTCCAGGGGTATTCACAGCATTCTTCATCAGATCCTTGAACTCCGTGTCAATACCTAGACGTGCGAGAAGCCGGTAGGTTAAGACAAAGCGTGTTACAACTAGTAATGGCGTTGTCTCCTACTCCACTGACCCACTTGATGGATTCTTAGCAACTGCCCCCTCTTGCTCCCCCTCCTGGTCCCCGTTCCTGCTCACCTTCAAATCGCTTAGTGTCGTCGGGCAATTGACTTCTAATGTCCGCTGAAGCCAGAAATATGCTCTCCAAAGCGGCCCATTGCTTTGAAACGTGGACCCACTCCTTAACGACCTCTTCCACAAGTCCAAGGGACTGTTGCCAGAAGAGAACACGGTCTCGGAAGTAATCAACGAACTTGCCCATTCCGACGATGCTTTGGAGTTCGAGTTGATGACTTTCCAAGGACTCTATGACCTAGGGAAGATTTTGGTGATCAATGAACGGGCTGCCCAGTAGCTGACCAAGAACAGTGCTCATCTCACCTCTTCCGAGGGCTTGACTATCATGATCTCCGAATCTTTATGTGGGACGAAATCCAACTTTAGATCATTCCAAATATTCTCAATGTGCTTCAGCTTGTTCTCAATCTTCAGCTCCTTACTCGCAGTCTCTACTACTTCGCTGACATCATCCACGTGCTCGTGCAGCTTCAGAGCAAGCACGTCTGAAAATGAGAACTTGTGTGACAGGCGTTAGTAATGGTGATTTGAGTCTCTATCAAGGCAGACCACAAGTTCGCGTGTAGAGAAGGCCGCTGCCAACTGGAGCTTTGAAATGGTGACCGAAGATGCCTTGTGTTCTTAGGTGTTCATATGTAACTGAAATATTTACCTGTGGATCGGTAGGGTTAACCGGCTTGACCTTGCAAATGGTTGAGAGAGAACGCCAGTGTCTATCTCTCATAGCCGGTGAATGCAGCTCGTTGACAAGAGGAAGCACTACTGCCATGTTCTTTACAGAATCCTCTAGATCTCGGTAAACCTGCCAACCCTTGATCATCTGCCCAATTCAAAAAGCAAGGATTTAGCTACATATAGGTCTTGACGTGCAGAAGGGCTATAATCATTTTGCAGGAGGCACAAAAGCCAAGGAAGCGGGCGAACGAGTTGTAGAATGAGGCAAAGCAGTAGAAATTGGAAGTAGGGCAGGAAGGCAGCGTATGAGCACTGAGGGATGGTGCTCAGCAGCTCAACAGGGTCAAGGCGCACCGGACTGATCCCTCCCTCTGCTCTTATCTGCTTCAGAAAGTTCTTTGTCTGGTCCTCAAAGGAGTCTGTGTCAATGTCATTCCAAAGAGTGCAGTTCCAGTCATTTAACGTAGCGATCACTAAAGCCTGAGAACAAGTCACTTGTTAGTTGCCAGAGGTCCCTTCAACCAGAGCTAAAGGAAGTACCTTGAGGTCCCACATCATTTTCAGTAGCTGGAGCTCTTGATTCGTGTCAGAGATTTCCTGGTGTTTGGTTACCTAATGGTGCCCACCTCGGTCAGCTCAGTGTGGGTGCCCATCATCCCCGTACAAAGTCAATAAAGATAGTGAACGTAAAACTGCCAAGAGGATCTTGGTTTGGAGATTACGGAGCATATTGCAGATGCCGGCAAATCTTCTCCTGGGGTCAGCACTCCCCCGTCCTCATCACTAGAAGTGAAGTGCCTCCTTGAGCGCCGCACATAAGTACATGTTTTCTCACCTGCAGCTCGAACAACTCCTCAAGTTCGTTTAGTTTTTTTGCTTGTCTTTGCTTTTCGCTAATGCTTCCAGAGTAATGATCCAGTTGTTTGTACGCCTCGTCCACAGGACCTTGGAACGCAAAGGGAGCGTTTGCTCTATCGTTGAAGAGAATATAAACGATAATACCGGGCTATCAGTGAGATGAAGACGTTGTCAGAGGTTCATGGAAAAGAGTCCTACAGACCTAAAGTTATTTCTGAGGGCTCGAAGAGATTCGAAAAACTGGTTCAGTTCAACCTTGAGTGTCTCCACCTCAGCCTAGATTAGAGCGGAAGGGACAAAACCGATGTAGTTAGGTTCAGGTTCAGGTTCACTAGGATGCAGACCAGATAGATGAGGGACATAGCTAAGAATGCGATTTTTGCCAACTCCCGGCTTCTCCGCTTATCATCGATGCCGCCTACCTGCTGCAAAAGTAAAATCTGCTCTTTCTTTTGAAACGTCCGGCTGACTACATTCTCCCAGACCATGGGAGCCGTCTCAAGGTAGTCTGTCAACAAGTGACCCTGCACCTTGGCTTCTATAGGAGTGCCATGGGTTCTCAGTAGCTGTAAGGTGTCCTTGAGGGGTCCAAACATCTCAACTGTTGCGTCCATAGCCTAAACATTGTACGGTGGTCTCAGCTATACTCCAGGCTGCAGGTAAAATCTTATGCAGGCCATAGAGCAGCGAGAGGCTCATATATAACAACATACCTTCCGAACATCTCTAATGTAGGTCATGACTTTCATTAACGACTCTT
>FLMG01000742.1:44126-58967 GCA_900088475.1 Hyphochytrium catenoides
TTACGGCCTTGATAAGAGGGGTCTCGACAGGCAGGATGGTGGTCATGACATTATTGTACATGCTCACTATAAGATCCAAGTTACCGGTCCAGCGGCGGAACAACTGCAAGAGATGAGAATGAGATTACATTTGGCAGGTCACCTTACTATCATTGGGAAGGCTAAGAAGGGAGTGGCGGCAGAGAGAAAAAGTGACAGATTAGGTGATGATGCTACCTCTCCCTTCTGGTAAACTTGCAGGGCGGAGTCGGGGATGGTGTTCTTGAGGAGAAGGAAGTATTTGACCTCCCTCAGCAACCGGACCAGGGCGGGGTCAAAGTTGACCTAACGCAACCATTTGTCAGGACAAAGAAGCATAAACGGTAGGCATGAAGAAAAAGGATCTAATCTTAGGCAATAATGCAAGGTACTGATAAGGAGTAAGGCGGCCCTACCTGCACAAGCGAAGATTGTGGATCCCGACTAAGAAGATTAAGCTTCAGCTTAGCTTGCGACGAAGCCTCAACGTCTCGACCCCACTCTGCAAGCTTCTGATTCTCATACTCCTATAGAGAAGAATTTGATAAATGGGAGGTAGCCATAAAGATCTCCATGATGAGGATTGCAATCCACAATACGGGTGGCCCTTCCGCTCCTCGCTCGCGATATTTTTCAAATGCTTGTCTCCGACCTACCTGGAGGCTGGAAATTATAGCTGCGTACAGCTTACAGACTTCTTTTGACTCTTCCCTACGTGGCAATTGATACAACGACGTAGGTGACAGGGCGGCAGACGAGGAGATGAGAAGGTTATTACAAGTTAACCAGCAAGATTCTATGCTGGTCGGACTGGCACTTTATAAAGCTTACAGGCTGTTGTCGGGTTTGAATCTTATAAGTTCACCAAGGAAGATAGAAGTCAATGTCTCTCAGTGCAATGACCCAAGAAACAGCTGTTTTACCTGTCAAGTATTGATTTTTTGAACTGCTTTAGCTTGTCCATGGGCAGGTTGATCCTCTCGACCAGGCCGCGGCACCAAGTCAGAGCGCCCGCAATGGGTGGCAAATTGTGCGCGATAATAGGGTTGTCCCGGTGCTCAAGGAAGATCTCCTGAACTGCCTTCAAATCTTGACTGTATGCCTGGACGAGAGCAATGTGTTTCTTTTCAAGCTCGTCTTGAATGATAGGTCGATCTAGGAATCCATCAAAGCTATCAAGAAGCTTGAACTTTCCCATGATGGTAGCGCAGTCATCGAACGCCTAGAATGGGAGGGTAGACGTAATGGGACAAAGAGGAGGAATCAGACGGTTGTTAGAGCATCCCTTGATGTGACTTCAACGGTAAGAAAGATAGTAGCCGGAAGGCTCAGGAAAAGCTTCCACAAGAGCCTACCTGCACCATAACAGAGCCTAGTCTTCTCTCTAGCTCCTTGATCCGGGTCCTAAACTCATAGTAATCCTCCTCAAATTTCTTTGCTCCGACGTCCATTATGTCATAAGGCACATGCTGGAACTGGTGCACCGCAGCCTACACAAGCAGGTGACCCCAAAATACCGAAGCCAAACGGTAAGTGGAATAAGTGCATCGAGGAGATAAAAGAAGCAGTGATACGGATCAAAAGCACACAGGAGACATAGAACCAAGCAGCCACTTACGAGAAACTCGCTATGGATTTGCTGGACGCTTTGCGTAAGGTTTTTCCCTTTCGTCCCTCCAATCTCAATTTTTGATAGCTTGCTGAACTGTTTGTCCGCCAAAGTCGCAAGGTCAGTCCATACGGTGGCGGAAGCTAGCGAAGCAGTACGTACATAAAGAGAAGACTAGCGGTAAGGAAGACAGGAAGTATCGGATGGGAGGCACAGTACAGCTGCTTGGAGAGTATAACTTATCCGGCAACGGAGCATTCAACCACTAACCTGAACGATGGTCTGAGTGAGCTCAAGGATATCGTGGCAGCGCTCAAGAAAGCTATCGAGTCGCAGAAAAAGAGCACTATTTTGCACCCGCCAGGTGTTGTTCGGACACTCAGCGTTGGCAGTCGCCTTGTAGTCAAAGTATGTGCTCTTGAATTGACCGCACACTCTGAGAGTTATCTTGAGCTGGTCAACAGCAGTAGCTGGGGAGGAGAAAAGAGAACTTAGTCGTGGTTTGAGCTTCTACCGACCACGCTTGTTACTTTTGCCTGCGATCAGACTGTGGTATGACCTGCGTTGCTTCCTATCGGTATTTTTAACACGAATGCACCTTACAACGTCCCGTCCAGTCTTTTACCTGCTTCATCACTCTCAATAAGCTGCCATATCTGCTGCCCGTTAAGGTACTTCGTCGCTTGATTGATCACCGCATTGCAGATCTCTCTAATAAGGACGACAAGCCGCGCAGGAGTGTTATAGTGCTTGCTATTCTTCCATATCAGGAGTATAATGTGCAGCATGGGTTTAAATAGCTCGTGAAGAGATGGGAAGTCTGAGCAGTTATTAAGGCGGCTGAACCAATCCTCCAGGGTGCGCAAGTACTTCATATTGTCATTTGCTGCATGCAAGAGAGAGCGAAGTCGAAAGCCTTAGTTTGTAGATTTCTGGGGAAAGTAAGTTATGCAAAGAGCGATGGAGTAAGTAATTGCTACACAGTCAAACGCTAAGGAATAGGCTTTAGAGCAGTGTAGGTAACTCTATACTGATGGCCGATAGCACTCGTAGTGTTCCTTCGAGCTCAACTCATACCTTCCAAGCGTGCAGCAAAAACCTCTTTACACAGTCTAGCGAAAGTACTGCAGTAGGTGCTTTTCGATTGATCGAGAGCACGCAGGACCTTGCGCACTGTGGGTTTCTGACCGTCATCATTAGCAACAAATATCGGGCATTCGAGGCACAGCGCAAAGGAGACATAATACCTGAAGTTGATCGAAGACGTAATTAAGATTTACTGCCTTCACTCTCCAAAATTCAAGCTCCTTCTCAGGAGTAGGATGGTGTCCTTGCTTTAGAAGGGTCTCAGGATCCTGACCGCGTTGTTAACAACACAGAGTGAAAAGACGTGAGCTGCCTATGAAATATGCAAACAACAAGAAGCGTATCTTAGTGTATTCGTTGCAACTGTACTACCTGCTTGAGCACATCCTTGATTTGCTTGGTCCAGGTGACAATTGCGCCTTCGAGCACTGAGATACGGTTCTTCAGGTCTTCGTTGGGGTCGTCTGTGGTGTGGGGAAGAGGAAGGACCGGCTTTCCCTGATGGTATAAGAAAGATGGGACGACACGTTCAGGAATAAGCGGAAAGGACGATCCACATTGCGAGGCAGATAGGTGGCAAACCTACCTGTAAATGGCCAGCTGTGATCGCAACAACTGACATGTAGTTCTGGAACTTATCCATGATGTCTTTTGTGACCATCTCACCCCAGGCGGCCGAGTTATGCGGGTTAGTGAAGATCGGCAGGTAGATTTCCTCAGCAACTCTTGAAAGTTGCGCTATCGTTGCAATGGCAAGAGATCGCAAGAGTAGCCGTTACCCTTGATCCGAAGAGATCAATAACTCAGTGGCCTTACCAATTGGTTCAGAGTCTATCTCGGTACAAAGGACCACTTTATCAAAATTGTCCTTATCCAGCGCCACTGACTCCGATTTCACGAATGAGATGCTCTTCCCTTTGTTGAACTTTGACGGCATAGTTAGGGAGGCAACTACATTTTCACTGGAGAATACCAAGTAGATTCTCTCCGGGGAGCTGATGAACTCGGACATCACCGACCTTGATTGATCAGCAGAAGGTGTTAACTTGTCAGCGAGTGCGAACAGCTCTATCCTTTTTCGTAAGCTAAATCCCTACATATTCTCCTCGGTGTCGAAAGATTTCTTGAACCTGGCTAGCTGAAGATGCTTGTAAGCTGTACACACTTTTGCCTCGATCAGTGGTACGCATGCGTTCGCCTGCTGCCCGGCGGCAGGCACAGGAGGTGACGGCATGATTGCGTGCTGTTATGGTCCTTCAGAGGGAGTGGTTATGCTGGAGCGGTAACAGGCTGGACCAACGTCAGGACAAAGTGAAAGGAATCATTCCTAGAACAATAGCTAGCACACTGGGGAATCGCGACAATGGGCCAATATAGCGGCACACCACCGCTGTCAGCTAGAAGAACTAAAAGAGCCTGGTACTCGATACGTGAGAAGTCCAAACTCCGAGATAGAGTGCGGGAACAGACTGATGCTGCTGCTGGTGCTGAAGTTCTAGTTTGACCCTGGATCCTTGGGTCGGAGCTGCAGATAGCAGGCAAAAGGTTGAAGGCTCGGACAGCGGCGCGATCCGAGGCGGCGGAAGGAGGAGGAGGAAGTGCGCTGGCAGGAAAGGAAGAGTCGGGCCGCTGTGACCTTTGGGCAACGGCAGATCCAGAATATCAACAGAACAATGCCCACAAAGCTGAGAGTGTGAAAAATGGGTTAATTGACAATAGGCCTGGTTTGACCGTTTCAGGTAGGCAGTCTGTCATCAAGTGGGGGCATGGGGCTGGTTACAGCTCTGGTTACCCAACAAAAACTCTAGGAATATAACGTTACTCCTGTGTGATCCCTTTATTTGTGTGTGTTCCTGTTCACTCACTTTACAGTAGGGCAATCGCTCCTGCTACTTTCCTCCTCCTAAAACGGAAAAATAGGCAATGCTAACTACTGCGAAGGAGGCTCTCTTGGTCTCATCAGTAACTCTTCGCCATCACGGTCATTATTAGCAGGACTCTGCGTTGAACACCTCAGCCGTAACATCTGCAGCAAAGAAAGAACCACCAGCCAGTCAACAATCTAGACAAGGCAAGCAAAAGAAAGGAATCGCTTCAGAAAAGGAGGTCCTAGTATTATGAAGACCGAAAGCCATGACGGCCAATAAATATGAGGTTGAGAAGCATCATGTGAAGGGCGACGATCACATCCTTGTTGAAGCTTCACAATCCGCTGCACACCGGGCGTTGCCCTCTCAACGTCTCCCAACTACTAGTAGGACAAGCGGCAGCCCCACAGCCTTAGAGAGAGCTTTATACTTCGTCAATTGGTATTCTCAGAAAAGCGCCCTGATAGTAGCCGGCATGGCTGCTGCCGAACGAAGAGTTCTGGATTGCAGGTCTTGATGGACACATTAAAGCGGTGTGCTGAAAAGTAGTTCAAAAGCCTCGAAGCAATAAATGTTTTCTAGGCCTCTGCCGGAAGGAGGTGACGAGGTTCAAGAGATAGCTTTTGAAGTTCCGATGAAGCCATGATTATCTCAACTCGAGCGACGACGACTAAGCCATGATGATTCTTGAAGGCATCAATTAACAGAACTCCTCTGACAAGAAGCAGCAGTGCGCGCAAAAAGATGAACATCTAATAACAAACGCCAACATCACTCCAAAATCGAATGCCGATGATCAAACCTTCCATTGAAGCCAAAGAATGGGAAAAACCGGACGAAAAGCCCCCGTGTTGGGTGAGAACTAGCTCATAAGCGAGCCTTCGAACGGAAGGTCTAGTTTGCAGAAGACAAGAGGGCCTTGGCACCCGTCAATCGAACAGATTGAGATAGATATAGGGTGCAAAGAAGGACGAGAGATAAAGCTGAGACATCAGATACCGCAAATACTTTACTGGCCCCGCCCTGCGAGAGGCCAAGTGAGTCTTCGAATCCCCGTTGCATGACTGTCAGCCTTCCCATGCAGCTGTATACGTTGTTCCCCTGTACCTCTCTATCATTCCTCATCAGACCCTTCCAAAAAAAAAGAGCTCCGTTCCCCCCGATGGGTGGCCACCACTAGCCCTTACCGCTGTAGTAGCCCAAGCCGCATGCACCTTTTCACCATTAGCAAGCATCGTTTGGGTGATCAGAGTAGCCGACCACGGGTGTTCTATTTTCATAGCAGGCCGTCTGATGAGGAATGAAGGTAGGGCACAGTGGAAGGTATACATCATCTGCATGGGGAGGCTGCTGACAGTCATTCAACGCTACTCGAAGAGTCAAATGGTCTCTGACAGGCGATGGCACTTATTATCGTTCACCTACCATCCTCCTCCTCAGCCTCAAGCAACAGCTATAACCTCTCTTATGAAAACCACAACCCCTTGAGGAAGAAAGGCTCAGAGGAGAGAGGTGATGTGCTCAGTAGACAAGGCTATTGCCTTCACCATCCTCATGGTTCCAGGAAAGAAGCTTTTGAAAAGCGTCTTTCTGGCCAGAGCCTCAGGCTTGATTGGCCCGACTATCCGAAAGGTTGCTAGTGGGAACTGCATGATCAGAATTAGAGGACAATATTAATGGCGACGCTGCCCTCTGTCAACAAGTCAGCCTTGGTTAATTTGTTAATTCCTAACAGCTTTCTGCCGCTTAAAAAAGTCACTTGGTCGCCCTCTCACCACGTCGCCGTGAGAGAGAAAGATGGTGATGGTCCGCTGCAGCTCGTTTACAAGGACATACGTCGTCCCAGCACTATCACGGAAACAGAAATGGACCTGAACAGGACCAGTGAGCCGTACTACTATGCAATGGAGACTTCTGCTACTCTTAGTAGCGTCTGCTGATTGTCATCCACAAAATTTCGTCTAAGACAACAACCAAGATATGTTTCCTAGCATTAGAGAGAGAGGAAGAGAACGTTCTCCGTCCCTCCTCCTTATGGTGGACAGATGTCTCCCCCGTATTAAGCGCAGACAGAAGTGTTGAAATTGCCGCTGTCGCATTCTATCGATCTCGACAAGGCTTCAAGTGACTGAGTCAGGGCTTGGCCACGACTTGGGTCCTTGAAGCCAGAACCAGCCAGTAATGGTCGTTCTCTTGCTTACCTAAGGCTGGCACCTACCAGTTATTATTTGCGGGACGGACTACATTAGCTCACTTTTTCCTGCTTCAGCGGAGGAGTGATTGTGGACGGCCAAGTATGGGGCCTTGTGTGTTGAGATGGCAGGATGTGCAGGCTCACATGCTGGAAGGCCAGACATACATAGGCATTCACGGGGCAGAGGCGGTACCAATCCATTGCGCTGCGGAAATAAAGAACGACAACTGATATACCGTTCATTGATACCAGAGCTGACCAGAGCCGGAGTTTTAAGGTTTGTTCCTGTTTCTCGCGAACTATTGCTTGTTGACGGTTGGAATAAGTTCCTTTCACTGATGAGCTGCTTCCTGATTTTGGGAGATATGGTGGTGGTAAGTTGTGAAAGATACTTGCAGACGAAGGGGAGAGAGGTCGAGCACGGAGTCGCCACACGAAGAAGACAGTAGTTACACATGACTTATTAGCGGCGTTTGACAATACCAAAAAGGAAGTAGATACATTTGATGGCGGCGGGTGATGTCAACAGTTCTTGAAAGGGAGCGCTCACTCTACCATATCATTTAACATCTGTTATGAACTCAATAATTTTGAAATGCTCGAATATGCTGCTCTTTGCCCCTCAACACTCCCAGCAGGGACGACGGAGCAAGCTCCGACTCCCAATCTTCAATTAATTTAGCCTTTGGCAGCTAGGACAGGTGCTAGGTGAAGTAGCCATTCTAGCAGTCTGTGACCTTGAAAGCCTTCAGGTCCTTCGAGGCGGTTTTGGACCAGTCAGGGCAGCTAAAGCCAACCTGGCTGCCGCAGCCAGAGTCCGAGAACAGCCGAATGCAGCAAGACTCCGACCATCCGCGGTCCCACTCGAACTTCTGGCCCGCCTTGTGGTTGATTTTCGTGCATCCCTTGTTCTTTTTGCCATCAGCGACGTTTCCGTTTCCGTAGACGAAAGTCCAGGCATCGGTGGCTGGCAAAGCTGCCGCGCTGAGGAGGGCCACAACGGCGCACGCTGCTGCAATAATCTTCATGGTTTGGTAAATAGAACGTACGAGGTAGGTAGGCTTTGCAGTTGGTGGTATGGGGAGGACCGGCCTTTGGCGACAGGCGGAAAGTTGTTTACTGAGGATGCTGTCTCGCCTCATTTACAGGTCAAAGGAGCCTCAGCCCGACTGCTGCTGTGCTTCGAGATAGTAGTACGAATAGTTATTTTACTGCCTGCCTCGTCCCCTGTGTGGTTATTAGGCAGGACCTGTGGACGACGAGCATCAACTCAAGGAGTTAGCCACAGGGTCTGGCACAAGGGCATGATCTCTCAAAAATGTTTCCATCTTGTTGCGCTTCTTCCCACCTCGCCAAGGAGTAGCCTCCCTCTCGTCGCCAATGGTGGAAGAAGTTGCAAAAAAAGTCAAGGAGATGACAAGGTAGGTCAGGTCATTGTGATAAATGGCGACAATAATACATTATTAGTCAAGGCAGACGTAGAGGAAAGAAGTAATTGTAGAGCAGGCGAATCTTCCAGGGTCGCTCCCCTTAATACTACGCGACATTTTTATGAAGGTGGCCATGCCATGCCCAGCGTCCGCCCTTAGAAATCCGGCAGGACGATACACTTTTCACCAGACAATGAGCAGGGACGACCTCATCTACTGGATCCAGAGTCCAAACGCTGTCTTCTGCCTCCAGGAGTTTGAGGTTGAAAGTTCCTTCTCCCTCAGCGTTCTTCAGAGAGAAGTCGATGCAACGACAAAGAGTCAGCGCAGTTCTATTTCCTACAGGGAAGGTGGAAGGAAGGGTTCCCAGTAGTTGGGTTGCAGAGTAGAACTAGCGCCGTCTTCCATTGGTGGTAGGCAGTACAAGTAGTACTGTCGAACCAGTCGTCTTTCCTCTGCTGATGATGCCACTCATGAGGAAATGGAGCAGCTGTACATCAGGCCGTTTTCGGTCTTTAGCATGCCATGACCTCCTGCTGCCTAGTACCACCCCAGAAAACCTGCATCCATCCAAAGAACAGTTCTATCACCACTGAATCCGTAAACGCGTAGTCGTCATTATACTTACCCTAACCTAGGAGGCTCATGTACGAGCGCCAAGACAAAGCTAGGCGGTTAACCATATCGTTATTGCACCCTGTGGTCGTCTCCATTATGCGAGTGCGAGGAAGAAAGCGCGACGAAAAATTGTCCTTTCCTTTGGTCAGCGCTGGACGACAATCAGTGAGCTTGACTCCTCCAGCTACTGACGACCACGGGCGAGGTGACGAGGTGACGATAAAAGGGACTCAAGCTGGACTGAACTAGATGGATCTAGCTGATCTTTGCTGATCAACAAAGTCGTGTGGTTCCTCCACCCACAATCTCATACACAGTCCCATGAACAGCACCGACATGATCATCTCCACGCTACCTGTCCCACTGCATTGTCGCAGTTCTCCATTAGCAAATAGAAGGACGGCGAACAGTCATCCAGAAGCAAAAAGAAAGACAAGATGACCCTCTTCTCATTCCCTTCGCTCCTATTGGTGCTTTCCGGCGTTTATGAAAAGGCGGTCCAAGTATACTGGTGTGGTCCCTATAATGTTCCTTTGGCCACAATATTACCCCTAGATGATGTCTATAACCGCGCAACGCGCATCCAGCAGACCACCATGATGGCGTGGTGAGGAAGCGGTAGGTTCTTGGGCATTCGGATGTGAGCGGGGCCATCCGTGCCAATCATGGTGCTTCTTCCATTTGGTCCCCACAGTGTCACGTCAGCTAGGGAGAGGGCGGGGGCTACTACTACGGCCGGGGTGAGGCTTCTCAAACAACAACGTTATGGCTAGGAACTTTTTAAAGTTTGTGGGTCCAATCGCCCACCACCATATATATATATATCGTGGTCACCACATCAAGAAGGAAGAACAACGCCTAATAGGGTCTTATCACTGTCCAAGATGAGGATGTTTTGGCCCAACACTTCTGCACTTTGGATACTGCAGTGTAGGCGGAGCTAGAAGGAGAGAATGGAGGCTCGGTGGTGTGTTCTAACTACTAGAAACGGAGAATCAAGATGAACAATCAAGATGGAGAGTGATGGAGTATGGATGACCATTGCTTTGGACCAGAACGCTGCTCAGCTACTAGTATTCTGTTTTCTCTTCCTCAGGAGGCCAATGAGCTGAGGTTACTCGTAGCGTTGAAAAAGAGGCAGCCGCTGCCGCATAGATCTATCATAGAACTATGCCTTCGGCTGCCAGTAGTGTGGAGCGTCATCGCCTCCTGTGATCGAAGTATCCAGTGTCCTGCAGAGCGCCACCATGGTGCCTTCTGTGGCTTGGAGGGGAGCTCGTTGAGAATTGGGCATCAACATCATCAGGACAGCGGTGGTGCCCAACAACAGCAACGGATAATCTTACTGAAGGATCAGAAGGATCTGGATATCCGTGGGGCATAACGACGGGAATTGAGGGTGCAAAGAAGGATGAAAAGTCCTACCTCCTCTTCGGACCTCCTCAAAGCCCCTCGTCTCTCAGCAGGTCAGTAGAACTAGTTAGCGATGCAGGAACTCTGTGGCTGAGGGTGTGAGGTGTAGTATGAACCAAATGCAGAAGAAGAAGAAGAAGAGAAAGAACCGGAGCAGCAGGTGGTTTCGGATCGCTTGTCGGATGCTATGAAACACAAGAACAAACAAAGAAGAGAGCCTGGTAATCTAGCGAGCGCCTTCGTAAGGTGGCGGAGACCTCCTCCCACTAACTCTTGATCTTTGTGCAGCGCGACGTAGTTCTCTGCGTGTAAATAAAGATGCCTTTTTCCCTTGCTTGGTCAAGATTTTTTTTCCACTCGTCTCTTCCATCCAGTTTTAGCCGCTTCGTTTGTTTCTTTCTTTCTCTGCTGCCCTGAACATCATTATTATGCTTCTTTTGGTGCCAAGATAACTTGAGGGCAGCCAACAGTAGTAGGAGAGGAGGAGAAGAGGACAACGTCGAGGAGGACGACAAATACGACTTCGGCGTAGGAGAAAGCTTCTCACAACAAGGGACAAAAGAAGCGGACGGTAGAGTCAGCAATAGGGAGAAGGATGAGTGGTCGAAGGTGGCGATATTGAGAGAGAGAGGGAGAGAGAGGAGAGACAGAGAGAGAGAGAGAGAGAGAGAAAGTGAGAGGCAAGAAGAAGAATCAGGAGGAGTGGAGGCTGGGAGAAATACTCGTCCTAAGAATGGAGGAATAGGAAGAATCCGTAAGCGATAGGGAGATAGCGATGAGGAAGACGGAGGGGAGGCAGCTGGGAGACTAGCTCCCATGTCAAAGAAGGCAAGCAGCAAGAACGGAGACGGCTGACTGTGAACTAAGGTCATGAGGGCTTCCGCTTCTCTTGTGCCGGAAGCATGCACCACATGGCCTAGCTGACGGCACTTACGACGCTGGGACCGGGTCTGGACCGCACAGTTCCGCTTGCCACTATCCATGTGACGCTACATAGGCCGCGCGTAACCCAAGAGCACCTAGCACGCCAGAGGTTTCCATTGCTCGATCTTTTGTGACGCAACCCTGTGCTGGCGCTAATCATAGGACTGATGCGGTCAAATAAGAGCCCTGAAAGCGATCGAAGGGGAGCTATCTCTGTTGTTTGTGGGAGAGGGAACGAGATATAGATATAATTTTTCCTACTTGCCTTCTCTTTTTATAAGAAACGCGGGCTGCTAAGTTTGGCTCCGCGCGGAACTCTAGCCAGGACTCTAGCAGTTGCCTGGTACTAATAAAGTGACCGTGGTTGGAACAGTCGCAGGGCCTTTTGGGCTTTGCTAGAGCGGCCAAGCCTCGAGCTGAAGGACCTCGCTTTCAATGAGGTTCCCCATTGAGGTCAGCGGCACTTGCCGTCACTGCGGCTTTACCGCACACCGTCTCGCTCGCAGTCAGGTTATGTAGATCATCTTTGTAGGTAGAGACGAGCTACAGCATCATAGTGTATAGGCGTATAGTCTACATAGGAATATATGATAGCTTAAAAAGCCGAAATCGGAGCCAGCGACGTACCTCCTGTCTCTCACTTTGCAGGGAATCGAATTGAGTCCTTACGATTGGCTTACAATCACTTCCCTCTTCTGATAATGAACAGAGCTCCCTGCTGTTTGTGCGACCTCCTCTCACATTCCTTTGCTATCTTGGTCAGTGTGAAGGCACATCTATAATGAGGACAGAAGAATTAAACACGGTTCCTTCACGCAGGTTCTCTGACTTCAGGTCCACGTCTGCCACCATGGTCTTTCTCTAGGATGACGAGTAGCGGCGATTATAATTGAGACACATTAGTTAACTGCGCTATGGCCGCAAAAACAAGTGGCAGCAGCAGTGTGCAAAAGGGAAGCTTACAGAGAGTGACGAGCAAGAAGAGACCCACCAACGCAACAAGAAGCGCAGGGCTGAGGCACGGTCAGTACTGGCTGTTTGTCACTCCTCCCGTCAGTAGATCTTCACAAAGCATCCACAGCAGCAGCCAGAACAAGGGAGAAGTGACAAGCACTGGGAGATGACGAAAGGCTTGAGGTTAACGACGATGAGAGCCAGGGTCCTTTCACCAGGAAGCTAAGGAGTGACCGCCTTTCAGCCTTGATCATCTCCCTTTTCTCCCTTGGAGAAATCAACGGCTATTGCCTAAGAAAAATGATGAGCCACGGACAAGATTGGGACAAAAGCAGGCAAAAGCTGTCTCCACTGTAGATTATTGACTAGCTATAAGGTGGTGTCGATATTAACTAAGATAAAGGCAATCGGATCACTACGCAGCGGCTCCCAGTTGCCTCAGTTCTATTTCCATCTTCAGCCATGGTAAGAATCAAATATGGTGAGTGGCTCCTACGTAGCGGGTCGGGCAGGGGTTACGACAGGCAGCCCTGAGGTCAGGTTGGTGGTCACCAGCGCCAGCTGAGCGTCTGTCAGCGCAAAATCAAAGAAGAAGAAGGCAGAGAGGTCGACCGATGCCTCATTTGAAGCCGTTGTTGACTGACCGACGTGCCAGGTGGACAGACTTCGGTCTCTCAGAGGAGCCGAAGCTGTGACCGTGGCCAGAATCACACCGTTCTTATAGCCTCATGACTGCCCACTGCTGCGATTGTATCGCGCCGCTAATGTCGCCCATTCGTTCCGGACAATAGCTCCTGCGCTGCTCTTACAGTCTGCAATCGTGATGCCTTCATTGAAGGAATGAACTTCAGCGCCCTGGTGCTGCCACTGCGTCTAAACGGCAGGTTATCAGGCGATGCGGTAGTAGCCGTGCCAGCAACCAAAATGGTCTCAGAGGTGCCTGGCGTGCTACCTATGAAGCGCAATAATAGCGCCACAATGGTCAGCCGGCCCACCGCTGAGAGGCAGCGCTGTGAGATTCAGGTCTCTTGAGAAAGTAAACAATCGCTGTCTGGCCGTCCGAGTGAAGGAGTAGATTGGTCCATTCACCAAGCCTCCCAGGGGGCTGAAGCGAGGTGCAGTGCTGACATTTGATGCAGAGGCAACGTTGCCCCATTTCAAGACTGCAGAGTCATCACTCTGGCTGAGCTGCGAGGCTTGTAGATAGAGCGACTCAGTAGTGAAAGGGAGGACAGTGGTGACACTGCCTGGTGGCGCCGGAAGCACACGAGAGACGTTGATTGGCATGTGGGTGTGAGGCTGGTGGAGACTTTCTGGGTCAGCTGGCTGTCGCTAAGGCAGAAATTAAACATGTCGAAGGAAGTAGTCCAAGTGAGCCGTGCTAGGCACACCAACGGCAGCCTGTCCTGGCATCCACCAGACGCTGACCGACCTATTAATGAGTACAGCCTCAACGCTGCCAACGCTCTGGCCATTCTTCAGCAACTCCGCCCTACGAGTTGATGCTGCGTAGCGGAACGAACCCATAGACAGCCCAGATGCCTTCTTCTGTGACGCCAGCGCCACTGACAAGGCGGAAGTCTCCTTCTCCCGCAGCACTGTGTGCTTGGAAAACGAGGTGATCGGAAGCGCTTACCCTACCCTAACCCTTTGCTATAGAAGACGGGAGCTGATGCACTGGAAGTGCTGCTCAACCGTTCCCAGAAGCCAACAGCACTCCGGTTCTCTTGATTAGATTGTGCCAAGGCGGACGCGGATAGTTGGACCGCAGAAGAGTAGAACGGTGGTAGGATGGAGACAGTTGCCCCGGTTGGAAAGGTAGCAGAAGTATCTACCGGGAGACTGGTACTGAGATTGGAAGAGAGCGCGAGCAACTGGCTGTTTGACAGCGCAAACTCATAGCCATAAAGGCGGCAAGATCAAAAGTGCCATGGTTCTGCTGCGCTAACCCTAAACAGCCGTTAGAGAATTCGGTGAACGCTGCGTGGCGCCCGGAGTATCCCACACTGAAACCATCCCTGATCATCTCTGCCCCTAGTGTTACATTTGAATATCTGAGGGCAAAAACTGTCCATTGATTGGGAAGGATAGCGCCAGGTTGACTGATGAGAGTCAGAGCGCGAGTACTGATTATCATAGTCAGGGCGAGGTGGCTGGAGTTCCCATATCTTCGATGGGCGAGAGTCCAGTCCAGGTTCGACCAGGGACGCTGGTACCAACGCTGAACAAATGCTCATCAAAGACAGGCGTACTCGAAGTAAAGCTTCCCAGCATGAAGCCTGTGAAACCGCTCTTGGAGGCGACGAGGAATAGATTTACAGTGGCAGCTGTCTCCAGAAACTGCTTATTCTGGCTGTTGAAGTGTAGGGGCAATTTCTATGGCCACCATTGGATCGGAAGAGCGGTTGCCGGGCACTGGGGCTGGCTGAACTGGCCCCACATTGAGAGTCCAGAGTCATTGCCTTGAGAGGGCAGCAGTGGGGCCAAGGGGCACTGCGCAGGATATGTTAGTGGAATTTCAGCTGGCAGCGGGGTTGGAGAAGGCGAGATAAACGTTTGTCCGGCGGGAGGGATAAGATACCATCATCCTCCGGTCTCAAACACATCCGCTGGAGGAGGAGCCTGTTGTAAGGTGGGCTGAGGCGTTGGCTGTGGCGATGGCTGCGGCGTTGGCTGCGGCGTTGGCTGGGGAGTTGGCTGCGTTGTTGGCTGCGGAGTTGGCGCTGG
>FLMG01000754.1:0-10607 GCA_900088475.1 Hyphochytrium catenoides
GACCATTGGCACGGTGGATGCTAAGCATCGCACCGCTCATACAAGTAGGCCGCTCCCTTTCCTTATGCTCGGTCCCTTTTCGCCGCCCTTTATCTAACCCCCTGCCCTACTCCTAACCCTAACACTGTTCTACCCGTTCTTTAACCTGCTCACTATTCCGCTCACTAAACTGCTTACTAACCCCGCAGAACCCGCTCCAACACGCTAACTACCCTCGCTCACTAACTCCCTTGCTGACCAACTCCCTATCCCGCTGCCCACTGTCCTTTTTAGTAGTTGCCCTATGCTTAACTCCTCAGCTCTAACCAGCTGCCCTTGCTTCCCATGCCGGCTCCAACACGCGAACTACCCTCTCTTTACCTCGCTCGCTGACCGACTCCCTATCGCGCTGCTTTTTTAACGCGCTACTCTCTCCCTCTTACCGATGGCCCTTCTCTTATCTGGCTGCCATTTTTCTAAGTAGCTGCCCTGTGTTTAATTCCGCAGCCCTAACCAGCTGCCCTTGCCAGCTGCCCAGCCCTGGTATTATATTCCCACCTGCTTGGTATTTTCGCGGGTGCCCTAATGCTTATCACCCACCCCTACTTACCTCTTCCCTACCTACCTTCTACCCGCACTCCCCTATTTCACCCTTTCGACTTCTCTACTCCTTTTCGCGATTTCCATCCTCCGAACAAATATTCTTGGTGCTTTCCCTCCCTGGCACCAACTCCCGTCCTCATTATCTTCAAAACCTTGATAGAGCTCCCCTTCTTAGCAACATTCAGTAGATAGACTTGCAGAGCTTGCCCAATGCTTCGAAGACGAGTGTGGCGCTGCAAGGAGTCTCTGTTCCGGTTGCAATGTGCGGGTGGCCATCTTAGGTTAAAAAGATCCAAAGCAGCCGGAAACAGCCTTGTACTGCATTGAGTGTATGCCCTCAAACGAACTTGCAGGAAAGGCGCGTCTTTTGATTTCCAAGCATATCTCAGAATTCTACACCTTCCTTCAGCGCTACACCGTCGAGCGTTTGCCGTGGCGTTCGACCTGGAGACTTGCGCCTAACTGTTGTTCCAGGTTATAGTCTACCAGGAGGAAAGCAAGTGCTGGACAAGGCTATCAAGGACGGGAGATTTAAGAGGAGACAGATCGATCGTAGCCGCACTCCAGAATGCAAAATAGTGGTTCAAACAAGTAGAAATGGTGAGGAAAAGAAAGGAGAAACGTGAAGAAAGAGAGGGACGGAAGAGAGGGCCCCCATCATCAGTTGTCCTTCTCTCCTATTCTTATTTCAAGTTCTTCTTCGTATACATAGAACACACAACCTTCCGTATTCTCCCTCATCTAATAGACGATAGAGGGACAAGAAGAGAAAGGCACCAAAGAGCATCAGAAGGAGCGAGAAGAATAGAGGAACAGAGAAGAACAGAGAGATAGAGAAACGGAGGCAGTGGACATCCCTTGCGTCTCCTGACTATTATCGCTAGAAACGCAAGATGTGCCTCAGCAAGACATGAAATGAGAAGTTAGGGTTCTCTTGTCTTAAAAAAGTTGACGAGGGCAGAGCGAAACACTACCGCACTCCCTCTTCCTAAAGAAGAAGCGCCTCAGAAACTAGGAGCGAAAACGATAGAGGGACAGAGAGAGCAGAGAATAGATGGCCACTGTATCTCCTGAGTCGTAACGTTAAATGAGCAAGAAGTGCCTCAACGTGGAGTAGATGTCCTCTTATCTTAAGGCTGTGGACGAGAGCGGAGAGAAACGCTACCTTACTCTCTCTTCATAAGCGAGAGGAGCTTCTGTGTTCCATCGTCTCCCTCTATTTCTTCGCTTCCTCCCTCATAGCTCTGTGGGTCTTTCCTTGAGTTTGAAGATTCGTTCTTAGAGAGTATAAGAATAAGATAGATGGAGATTGTCTAGAAGGACAGAGTGAGAGCATGAGAGAGACGGAAGGAAGAGAGGGAATGCTCGGAGCAAGAAGTGGATAATGAATATCATGGAAAAAAGGAGACGCCACGCATGTATTTATGGTACGTATAGGGGGAGAAAGAGAGAGAGAGGGAGAGAGAGACAGAGAGAGAGAGGGAGAGAGAGAGGGAGAGAGAGAGGGAGAGAGACAGAGAGGGAGAGACAGAGAGAGAGAGAGAGAGAGAGAGAGAATAGGGACGGAGAGGAGAGGTTGGATAAGGTGGGAGCAAAGGAAAGAGGTGGCAAATGAGTGTTGGTCAATTTATCTAAGCGGTGACTAGGGCTGGCTCACGGAAGACGGAACGTAGGGGAGGAGACAAAGAGCTGTCTAGCCATTGAGGCAAGAGAGAACACAATAAGAAGGGTTATGAGGTAAGGAGAGGGCAAGATGAGGAGAGACGCAGATGGAAACTCAACCAGTCTTTCATATAGGTCTACGTGCCAACGTAAGTACCAGCTAGGTGCCAGTAATGGTGCCTGCCATATGCCAGTTTAGGTGTCACCCGAGGAGCCAGTCTCGCTCTGCCCTCTGGGTACCAGTTAGCAGAATCCTGGATTCCAGCCTCAGGAGCCGCCTATGTATATTTACCAGCTCTGTCAAGCACGTACTGATGCAAGTCACGGGTCGCACTACTCTAGCTTCTAGCCTATCAGATGCGTCAGATAAGGCACCAACGTATTACGTAACCAGCTCAATGTCGGCCCTGATACCAGTTTGGGGAACTGCGTTTTATGCAGACCATAGGGGCGGCTAGATACCAACTCTGCGGTGCCAGTCTTGATGCGAGGAACCATAGGTGCCACCCTAGCTACGAGAATAGGGGCCAGAGCCAGCCTAGGTAACAACCTAGATTGTACCAGTCCGTCGTCAAACTCAAGTGCCAGCCTAATTGCCCATGTTGGTGCCATTCTTTGTCCCAGCAGCCTTCATCCAGCCTTATGCCGGCTGTAGGTGGCAGCGTAGGTGCTCGGATGGGTGCCAACCTAGGTACTACTTTTACTGATGGATTCTACGTATGAGTAGCATTGGGATCACTCTAGAGCCAGCCTTAGGAGTCACACATATACATTACTTTAGATCACTAAACCCGACGATGAGCAGCCTACGTGCCGTAGCCCTGCACGCGAGCGCTACTCATTAGCTATTGTTCCAGCTTATATGTCAGTCTTCGTTGCCAGCCTAATGACAGAGATGAGGAGTCCGAGGTACGCCTAGGTGCCAGCAAAAAGGTGCTATTCCTGAGGCCACCTAATTCCCATCCTTAGGTGTAAACATAGTGCGAGCCCGCTTCGGCTCCTCTGAGAGACCGAAGATTGTCCACCTGGCATATTGGTCAGTCAACAACGTCTTCGAATGAAGCATCCTTTGACCTCTCTGCCTTGTTTTTCTTTTACTTTGCGCTGCCTGACAGACGCTCAGCTGGCGCAGGCGACCTCCAACCTGACCTCGGTGCTGTCTGTCGTACCGCCTGCCCGGCCCATCGCCTAGGAGCCACTCACCTTATTTGAGTCTTACCATGGCTGAAGATGGAGATGGAAGTGATGGACCGAGGGGCTGCTGCGGTGGTGACCTTATATTTTTTCCTTAAGGTCTGGTTCTTGTCCTACCCTTGGCGGTGGCTCATCATCCTTTTAGGCAATAGAAGGCGTTGGAGGAGAAAACAAGGGAAAAGAGAAAGCTCAGGCCGTCAAGTCGTCACTCTTAGCTGCCTTGAAAGGAGGATCTTCAAGCCTTTCTCTCCTTGACATTGTCATTAAGCCAGCGTCACGTTCCACTGTCACTTCTACCTTGACGAAAGAGCTAAGGGGAGCCAGTATCTTGCCTTCAGCCTGAGCATCTGCGCCTCCTTCGAGGTCTTATCTTTCTCCTTATCATACGAGGCTCGTTTGCTGGCTGCTGCCGTTGCCTGTCATGTTGTTATAGCAGCGCAGATAATCTGTCTATGTGTCTCCATCACTTCCCTGCTCACCTAGTTACATCATCACCACCATCAAAGCTACTCCTTCTAATCATTCCTGAAGGAGGCCATGGCAGACGTGGGGCTGAGAACTGAGGACCTGGGTAAAGGACGGGCAATACTTCTTCTGTCCTCTGTCCAATTACGAGCTGACACCCACTGTGACAGGTAGAGAAGCTCGCAGCCAAGCTCTGTCTATAATTAGTAGCAGGAAGTCACTGTAAGACACCGGTGAAGGCTCAATCTGGCCTTTTGCAGATTGCGAGACCGGAGGTAGGTCTCTGGCTCCGACCTGTGCTTCCTAAGCTGTTGGAACATGTGGGACTCTCACACTTGGGTTGCATTGATCAATGGGGCAAGCTGACAGGCATTGACTGGCAGCCAGTATAGGCGTCACAAGATTTATGACACAAAGCCTCATCGTGTGACCACACTGGCACTTACACCACGTGCCTCAGAGGCATTTTGGGCCAGTGAACCTGGACAGATTTGACCACATTCGTAGTTCTTTTCTTCTCCTTCCTTATCTTCTTGCTTCTATCATATTCTTCTTACTCCTAAGAGCTCTCTTTGAAGTAGGTACCATGAGTAGGACTCTTAGGCATAGGGACAGTGAGGTTACCATTTATCCTTCACTGCTCACTCCACTATCTTCAATGACATCAACAACAGTAGTGTCACACCATTGACCTTAGAAGATATCTTACAACCTCTTACTAGCAAGAACCTTCGCTTAATCTGTGCACTCGCTTCGTAAGGACCTTACTGTTCTTACATAAGCTATTATATTTTTCTACGTAGACGATACGACGATTATCTACCATGACGCTCTACACATAAAGATCTACATACCCTAACTCCTGCGACCGAGAGTGGTAAGTGTCAGTAGTAGTAGCACTGGCGTCCAATGGCACTACTGGCCCACGCCCGGCAGAACAGTGGCGCGTTGTCGTCCGGGATATCGAGGGAATATGTCGCTAAGCTCAGGAAGCTTCGAAAGTGAGACCATTCAGCGTCACTCTTGGCCCCTGTCCCATGACGAGTCCAAGGTTGCTATGTCGATGTCCCACCCGTCAGTTCATTAGGGAAAAACAAGTGCTCAAGCCTGGTTGCTCAGAGTTCCAACCCTAGCCCATCCTTTTCCTCTTTCCCAAGTGAGAGAGCACGTTAAGACCTTCACTATCACCTGCAAGACTCTAGTTTGACCGCTCTTATGCGTGTCTCTTGATAATCTGCCTCCGACCGGAGCCTTTCTACTGCCGCTGAGCTCAGTCCAATGGTTAGTGCCACCACTGGGTTGCGTCTAACCAATGGAGAACTCTGGCATGGCCTGGTAGGAGGTTTTAGGTTACGTGTCGCCTATGTTGGCGCCCATGGATAGCGGCTAGCGGAATCATCTGTGCAGCCCAGAGCTCGGCGTGGTCAGTGCCGTTCAGCTAGACGGTGTGGTGCATGCTTCCTTCACGAAGAAGAAGCCAACGCCTCGTGCATGATCTTAGTTAGCCGGCAGCCCGTCCGCGTCCTTGTTCCTCGCTGCCTTCTTGTTTGACATGGGGGCTAGTGTCCCCGCTACCTCTTCTTCATAGACCATTCCCCCCACGTCCGAGCGCCTATCCTTCTTCGTTTGGTAGCATCTCACCTGGTCCGGAGGAAAAGTCGGCGCCAAAAGTTGATGCCGCGCACTTTTCACTCGGCAGACTGATAAGAACACCATCTCTTTCGTCATTATCACCCTGGGGATCATTGGGACCGAGGGACAAGAGGAACGGCAAGAGAGCAAGAAAAAAATATAGAGATGATGTACAGCCCGGCAGGGCTGAGTAAGCCTAAGAATCATAGTAGGTCCCATTCGGAGCTATCGTCAAGAGGCACAGCTGTCAGACTTGAAGTCTTTGACTGACGCCGACGCTATCATGAGAGGGCAACAGCCCTAACTATGGAGGACCGTCTGCTATCATCAAGGCAGGCAGCGGAGTAGCTATTGAATTGACAGGGAAAGTAGACACTATATTGAAATCTTAGCTGGGATTATTAGGGGCAATTGCCTGTCCTCCTCGCGCTCTGTAAAAACAAATGTAAGACATAGATACCGATGGACGGCATTGGTTCACCTCTTTCGACGACAGGGCTCTACATGCAGCCAATCAAAGAGAAGTGTGAACTCTAAGGAGCAGAGTTCCTTCCACCTGCTCACCAACATCCATATATCAGACAGCAGAACCACCCGCAAGGTGGTCGCTGGTCTGGTGTTGGAGCATGTGATGGAGTGCATGAGGGAGTGGGCGAGGGAGTGGGCGACGGAGTGGGGGAGGGAGTAGGCCCAGGAACAGAATTGACTCTCGGCGTGGGACTTGGGGTAGGCACTGAAGGTTGGAGAGACTGTCCAGGGCACTTGACTGCATTGGAGGGGTCAAAGCCCGCCTTTTTGGCAGCCGCACACACGTTTACAAGCCCCTTGCCATAATAATCGTCACGACCAGGAGTACCGAGGTCCATAGCCGTCTCTTCTAGCGCCTTGCGGACATCCAAATTGGTCCATCCGCGGCTTAAGCCATAACTCCAAACAATGGCTGCAGCCCCAGAAACGTGAGGTACGGCCATCGAAGTCCCCGTCATGATGATGAAAGAACCATCAGGCCCATAACTTCCAATACCTTCACCTGGAGCAACAACGTCCACCTAATTGTTTCACTGGGAGCGACTGGACACTTGCCTGTTGGCATTGACCGAGCCCACTGACAACACACTGGGATAAGAGGCAGGATATTCGAATGATGAGTTTCCGGCATTGCCTGCAGCTGCGATAACTAGCACTCCCCGGTCGGCAAGGCTCTTGTATGCTGCAGCTTCCGTTTCTGAGAAGCGGATCCCGCCAGCACTCATGTTTATTATGAGTTTGCGTTGCCCGTCTCTTGCCTGCAGGTGTTCGCAGCAGCTAATATGTCTGACATCCAGTATCGGGAACAAGTGTTCGGAGACATGTTGGGAATATTTACAATGTAAAGGTGGATGCCTGGAGCTACCGCCACGCGGGGATTTTGACGAGCAGCGCCGATGGTTCCAGCCACATGCGTACCATGTGGATCACAAGTTTCGTCAAAGTTTCCATATCCAGCGATAGAAGAGCCTTGGAAAGCAGGAATCCTGGCGGCTAGTCCTGAGTCAGGGACGCAGATCACTAGTTCCTCTCTTTTGACTCCAGGCTTAACTGGGGTCTGCAGTGCTCCGATTAAGGACAAGCCGTACAAAGAATTCTGAATCACGGCATTAACATCGTAGGAGGCAGAAGACGAACTCATTCCGTCGCGCTGAAGATCAAAAGGAATGACAGTCCGTATGACGTCCTCCTCAACCCTAGCGAACAGCTGACTTGCCCTAAGTCTCTTGAGCGCCGCTTCTGTTCTGACTTCAATCGCTTTGGCTCCAATACTTTGAAGAATATGCAGGGGCTTGATGTCTCGGTCGTCTTCAAGGAACCGAGTCACATTGAAGGCATCGAAATGTCCTATTCTGGGATAGATGACGAACCGCGTAGAAGGGAGAGTATCTGCGGCGGCTTGGACGCCTACATTAGGGAGGTGCCCATCGGGCTAAGGCTATCAGGGTATATAAGCTCAGCCTCATCTTTCTTTATAAACGAGAAGCAACGTGCCACCACCACAGTAGCAGGGATAGCATCACACAAAACAGCTTCTGGGCAGTGCCGCGCGCTCTCGAAGAGCCCGTGCGGTCTGACTAGACTCCTACCGGCATGTCGCGCCCCAATGACCTTCCGATGGATGTCCAACTCAAAGGCGACGGTTCATAGAGGAGCCTAAATGTTCCGTTCCCGTGATGCCCGCGGTTGATGAAAACATCCGATCGATGATGGAAAGAATGCAAGGCAGGTCCGCCGCTGAGTTCCCCATAGGCATCGGCCGATGGCCGAGGAAGATCTGTAGTCGCTCCCGTTCCTGGTAGTACGCCTTCGCCCGCTGATCGGCGTAGCTCTTCCATCATTCTGGGGCCATGGGTTGAAATCCGCGTAGAGCCTGCGAAGAATAATGATCGGCGGCCTCCGTGAACAATTGGCCTGCCTCTAAAACCCGAATCCGCTCGTGGAGACTCTCCAGTTGTTCCTGATGCTCCAGTTCTCGCGCGAACGCCTGCTGCCGGACAGATTCAACAGACAATTGGATCGCTTCCGCCGAAATACCCGATTGACGGGTTTGGCCACTTTGGGATGGAATAGGTGAAGTGCCAGGAGCAAGCCCACGCCTGTTTCGAGAGGAAACGAGCCCGTGCTATTACTCCCCGCAGGCCCAAGCGCAATACGTGGTAGCGCGGCCGCAATGGGAGAGGAAGCCGCGATCACCTCTACTCCATCATCAGTTCCGCCTGCACCGTCGGTAGGGCTTACCTCTCGCCTTGCTCGTTTCCCTGGCTGACGAAGTAGCGCTACGGCCGGACGAGCCTCCCGGGGCAACATTTGGTGGTATTCCTGGCTTGATTCCGCTAGCGCCGCACCGGGCCCAAGGCTGACGGAACCGCGGGTAGCTCCATCGGAACTTCAGGAGGTGAAGGATCCTCCCACCAAGATGACCCGAGCTGAAGCAAGGCGGAGGCACCCTACCTTCCTTGCCGAGATAGAATTGTGCATCCAAAAGGTACTGCATCCGCACGAAGCACACATCCAGCGCTGGAGACAAGACCCGCAATCCCGCATCGCCTGATATAGGCAACACTGAAGGAACCAACCCGTCGACCAGAGCGGACAGTGAAGGCTGCGTTAAGAACCTGCGGTCGACTTCATGGTACATCGATTGTAGAGCCGCGAGCGAAAGAGTATGCACCACCACTTGGTTTGCCACGTTGGTCGCGAACACCGCATATGAAATGGCGTGTAAGTCCTTCTCCACCTCGAGGGGCCGGAAATCTACTTCGATAGGATCCTCCAAACCTAAAGATGGCGTGATGATAAGCTTGCCTGCCCTGCGGCGGGCGAACCATTCGTACTCCCGCACCATGCCGTATGTCCGAACCCCGTTGCAAGCAAATGCTACTGGCCATCGAAGTCGGGCCTCGATACCTGACGCAGCCTCGAATGCGGACACAGACCAGCCAGTCAATAATTATGCTGGAATCGTAAGTGGTACGTCGCCTCCGTCAGGACCGTTGGCAATGCCCTCCACTGACTCGTCACTGACTGCTGGCTGAGACTTGACCGTGATATAGCAATATCCGGGGAGATCGTCGAGATCACCCGGACGAAGGAGGCAATAGGCATGAGGCCGAATTGAGGGAGCCATAGTCTGGTAGTTAATTGGTAAAGCAGTAGTAATCGCGAAAATTGGTCGACGACCGAGGATTTTATCGCGAACGGTACCTCCGGAGACCGAGTTTGCGAAAGCCAGCAAGAGAGAAATGGTGCTCTGGAGCTCCTGACGAAAAGGATGACGCAATAATGAAAGAGACATCTGGCCGCCAATCACCGCGTCTGCTGTCTCTGCCTAGCCTCCACCCTCCATGCGAAACTTCGTACTCGTACAGCCGTGCCTGATCAGGCAATCCCGTTCTGAATAAAAACATGACTTCACATCTGCGAATGCGCGCCACAATACCAGGAGTTCGTCGCCCTTCTCAGAAACAAGTGCTACATCTCGTCGTCTTATTACTCTTATGTGACCGCACACCCGACATTGTCGGTCCCACCATTAAGAGCTAGCGGTCTGGAAGAAAAGGAGCCAAGCTTTTAATCTGATCCTAGTGATCAGATAGATTACTAGGTATGTGCCTCTTCCCCTCATTTTCCCTCACTCCCATCTTGCTAAGTCTTCTTTTTTTCTCGCCGACCTCCCAATTCTTCAACTTTTCTCTCGCTCGCTCTCGCTCTCCTATCTGATAGTGTCTCACACTCTCCTCCTCCTTATCTTTTTCTCGCTCTTCTCCCCCTCTCTCTCTCTCAATCTCTCTCTCCCTCTCTCTCTCTCTCCTCTCTCTCTCTCTCTGTCCTGTCTCTCTCTCTCTTTCTCTCTATTCATCCTCTCGACTGGCTTGAGTGTCAGTCTAGTTGCCAACTAGCCACCGTCGGTGCGAACTTACGCTCCATGCCGTCGGCCACCTGTAAGAAGGCCAGCTGTATTTAATGTCAGGAGACTAGAAGCCAGCATTAGCTGTTGACCAACCTTATTTTAGAGCCTAGAATAAAAAATCCAAATCTCACACCTGGAAACCAATTAGTAAGACCATCCATCTTCTTTTCTTCCGCTAGTTATCTCAGCCCTCCTGCAGAATCAAGTCAGTTGCCTCTACGATAGCTGAGTTCTTTTGAAGAGTTCTGCTATACCATACTGCTGATCCATTCCATTTCCCCCCGCTTCATGACCTCCACGACATCAACAAACTACGAATGATATTGCTGCCCTAGTTGGTCTCTTCTGTCCTTCAAGAACCAAAGAAACAGTAAGTGAGGAAGCATTAGTAGACAATTCTCCTTCCAAACAATGGTGCAGCCATCGCATAAGGATTGCAACGATCCACCAGCTCCTGAATACCTTGGGGGCCGATTTCTCTCAACTCAACCATCAATCTCTTCTCCGACTATCGATCTTTGTTGCCTACCAAGATTTTTATAATTAAGGCGGAACCACTAAATGAATTACTCCCCAAAATGTCAGAATCTGGCCTCCGCTCAATGAACCCCCTGGACCTCTATACAGCCAC
>FLMG01000761.1:3994-25567 GCA_900088475.1 Hyphochytrium catenoides
TCTCTCTCTCTCTCTCTCACACACACACACACACACACACGCACACTCTCTCTCACTCTCTCTCCCTCACTCTCTCTTCCTTTTTCTGTTTCTCTCTCTGGCCTTCCCTGATGCGTCAAGCTCCTGTCTGCTTACCGCTTCGGAAGTAGTCTCGGATGCTCCCTGCCTCCTCCTCAACTGCCCTCTCTCTCTCTCTGCTGTCTCTCTCTCACTTTCTCTTTCTCTCTTTCTCTCTCTAGCCTTCCCTGATGCGTCAAGCTTCTGACTGCTTACCGCTTTAGAAGTAGTCTCAAATGCTCCATCTCTATCTTTCCAATCGTTGAAGAGAACTGAGTCTCCCAGTATGAGCAGAATGGAGCCGAGAAAGAGCCCGGACAGTCCAAAGGTAATGTTTCGGAGGAGATAAAGAAGGTTCTTGACCTCAATAATCGTTGCAGGCGACTTCTCTAGCCTCCGAGCAAGTAAGAGATAGACAAAAGAAGAGGGAAAGGAACAAAAAGAGAGAAGAAGAGAGCAAAGAGCAGAAGAAAACGACGATGTGAGAGAAAGAGAGAGAGGGAAAGAGAGTTATCAGCTACGGCGACCAGCTTACTGACAAGTACAGAGAGAGAGATGTTGCTGGAGGGAAACACCTCTCACTTATTTGCGCCATCGTACCACCCTTTCTCTTCGTCCGGCTGTAGGTAAGCTCCTTATGCAGCTGTAGCACATGAAAGAGCCCCAGGGGAAGGCAGAACGCTGCGAAGGTGAAGCGAGAGAAGAGGCCGATTGCGACCAGGAAGCCCAGGGGAAAGCTTTGCCGCAGAGCACGGGAAAGAGAGGCAGCCGGAGCCTGCGTTAAGGATTGGAAGAGAGAAGAAGTGCGCGATAGTCAGGACGAGAACTGGCCCTAGAAGTGTTAGAAAGAGAGACGTGTTGCCGCGGACCTATGTGTGTCTCTCTCTCTCCTTCCCACTCATCCTCAGCCTCTTTTTTCCTTCCCTTTCTTCTGCGACTTCCGATTGGTCTCTCTTCTACCTCCTGTTCCGCATAAACAAACTCTTTCCCCATGTCACTGTCACTCTCTCTGGGTAGTCAGTAGATCGCTCACCTGAGAGCGTGTCACTGACCAGAGAGAGAGACCGAGGACCAGCGTCTCCAGAGTATTAGAGAAAGGGCGGACGAGAAAGAGAAGAGACGGCCAGGAGGAAGAGAATGTGAGAAGAGGGGCCCAATAGTCCGCTTTCATTCTGTGGGCACAAGCTACCACGACGGCGTCTGAGAACAGAGGAAGGAGTGGTGAGCGAATGACACTTGCAAGAGAACTAAGGAGGAGTGAGCAGAGAAAAGAAAGAGAAAGTGAAAAGAAAGAGAAGGGAGGGAGATAGTGAGGAAGAGAAAGAAAAGAAGAGATAGAGAGGGAGAAAAACAGACAGAGAGAAACAGAGAGAGACACAGAGAGAGAGACACACAGAGAGAGAGAGAGAATGGAAGAGAAGGAGAGAGAGAGAGAGCTAGAGCTAGAAGAGCGGAGAAGGCAAGTAAAAGCGAGAGACAAACTTGGAGATAGGCCGTTGAAAGAGAGATGTGATGTCAACAAGGGTCAGAGTTTGCTCATAGGGAGGATGAAGGCCTTTGAGCTTTCAGAAGGGATAAAGTGGAGACAGGACCTAGGCTAGAAAGTGACACAGCAAAAATACGTGGGCACACGTCAGCGTAGGCAAGCGGAGAAAGAAAGAGAGAGAAAGTAAAAGAGAAAGAGAGCGCAGTAGAGAGGCACGGGGAGAGAGCAAAGAAAGAGAGGAGACTATGTTAAAGACATCATAATCTGCAAGAGAGCGGTGGTGACGCGATATCGCCCAGGTGTCAAGAATAAGGGATAGACTGCCGCCCACAGGAGAGACAGCAGTGAAAAGGAAGAGAAGTCCTTAGGTTTACCTAGCAGTAGCGATAGAAGGAAGAGCCATAAGCGGGGAAGATACAGGAGAAGCGAGGGAGACACCGCCCCAGTAGGTGCAAGAGACTTAATGGCATAGAACGGCGAGCCTACACTCAAAAACCTGTGGAAGATTGGTGACGGAAGAGAGAAAGAGAGAGAGAGAGAGAGAGAGAGAGAGAGAAAAAAAAGAAGAGAGAGAGAGAGCGAGAGCGAGAGCGAGCGAGCGAGCGAGAGAGAGAGAGAGAGAGAGAGAACGAGAAGAGAAACAGAAAGAGGGGTGCGAAGGGGCATACAGAGAAAAGACAGGGGAAGGAACGACATGTTAGCTTTCTTGCACGACATATCGAGAGAGAGCTAACGGTCTCAGAATATTCGAGTCATCAGGATGTAGGCTAGGTTCAGACAGAAAAGCGGAACGGCAGAAAGAAAGCGGGAGAACAGGTAGAGAGAACAGAAAGAGAGTGCGTGTCACCAAGCAGGAGACGGCGAGTGGACCGCAGAATAGAAGAGAAAGATCAAGGACAGAACGGAAAAGACAAACGCAGGGTATAGACAGAGAGATAGGGAGAGAGAGAGATCAACGTACGGCGTACAAAGAGATCTTGCCGGCTGTGCTCCCCTAAATTCCCATGGGATACGCCCCTCAAGTCCAAGGAGAAGGCTTCCAAAGACCTCTTGGCTCTGGAAGAACTCATCCGGATGGATGTAGCCAGGAGCCCACACTGCCAGCAAGCGGAAGGCTAGCAGGAGGATATAAAGAGGAAGATAACAGCTCTTTGACATGATGCACAAGGGAGAAAAGTTAAAAGGACGCTCAAGAAGCCGACAGACAAGGATATGGCGCTCTCTCCCTTTCCTCCTCGGTTTCACTTTCTACCCTTTTTCCTTTCTCTCTCAGTCTTTCTCTCTCTTTCTCTCCTTTGCTCTCTCTCTCTCTCTTTCTCTCTGTCTCTTTATATCTCTCTCTCTGTCTCTCCTTTTCTCTCTCTTCTCTCTCTCTCTTCTCTCTCCATGTGAGTCCGTCCTCACAGCGGAAGGCGGACGGCTGGAAGATGTCTTCTAGAATCTCTGTCTGGGATCTCAACGTCTGCAACTTCCTTGATTCTGAAGATTCTGCCCAAAAATCTTGGTTCCACATCTAAAAACCGCTCATCACCATAATACGGCTATCCTTGGTTATCTGATCATTCATAAAGTATAGGGAAGTCGGTGAAAGGTTAAACCAATAGCAAACTTAGCTCTGGTAAGGTAACTTTATCTAGCTATACGCGACTAAAACAGGAACGCTGCAATTAAGCAGTAGATGAAAGCAAGACTCTATTGACAGAGAAAGGAAGAGAGAGAGAGAGAGAGAGAGAGAGAGAAAGAGAGAGGAAGGCCCAGACATAGGTTATGGCAGAGCGAGGCTAGAGGTCAGAAGAGGCAGCGCAGGACACAAATGTGTGAAGAAGGGACCAAAAAGGTCCTTGGGAATGTATTGCTGCTGTATAACAATGGCCTATAAACGCTTCTGTCTGTCTTAATCTACTCTCCCTATCCGTATCTCTCTCTCTCTCCGCTTACAGCTTGTCAAGGTAGCGGTCAAGAGGAGGCACCTCAGCAGCCAGACCCTTGCGCTTACGAGTGTTCAGTACGACCTCTGAAGCCTTGTTGTTAGCCTCCATAGGGTTACCAGGAAGAATCTGCCAATGGTCGAAGGAGCACTGAGGGAAGGCCTTGCCGCCGGTGTTGGAGCGCAGGTCAGCGGTGAAACCGAAGGACTCCATGACAGGCAGGTAAGCTCTTAGCTGCATCATCGGAGTACCAGGGCGCTGCTCCTCAGAGAAGACATGACCACGTCTGCGAGTCAGCACACCGTAGCAGCCACCCATAGCATCCTGTGGGCACTGAATATCGCACAGATACACAGGCTCGTAGATAGCTGGCTGCGCCAGGAGCTCTGCAGCGTAACAGACACGTCTAGCGGTAGGCATGATCTGTCCCATACCACGATGGATAGCATCAGCGTGAAGTACGACATCAAGAACGCGGAAGAGAATGCCTCTCATCTGCTCCTCGCAGAGCACACCGCTGCCAGTGGCCCACTGGAAACCACCAACCACAGACTCCTTGATCTCATTGAGGTACTGTACAGCCTTGGTAGCATCGAGGATAAGGTTAGGACCAGTGCCATCAGGACCATAAGCCCAGATCTTACGGGCCTCAGTTACATCCCAGCCGTGGTTGTCTGCAAGATAACGAGCACGAATCTTCACATCCTCACGAGGGCCAAGCTCCTTGATGCCCTCCTCCATCTCTCTGGTCAGGTCGTCACCAAGAGGCCTGCAGTTGAGGTACAGACGGTTGTGCTTGTTGGCAGACTTGGAGAGACAAACCTGGGAGGACTCTTCGGTGACAGTCTCTCTGTATGAAACGACAGGCTCAGAGATCTTGACCTCACAGCCCATGAAGTCCTCCTGAAGATCCTTCAGACAGATCTCCAGATGGAGCTCACCAGCACCAGCGATAATGTGCTCTCCACTCTCCTCAGTGTAGCAGAGAACCATAGGGTCAGACTTGGCAAGTCTCTTCATGCCCTCAACAAGCTTAGGCAGGTCGCCAGCAGACTTTGGCTCAACAGCCACACGGACGACAGGAGACACAGAGAACTTCATGGTACGGATAGTGTGGCCAGTCTCAGAGGTGGTGATGGTACCGCTCTTCAGCAGGTACTGGTCAACACCGACAAGAGCGCAAGTGTTACCCACAGGGATATCAGGCACCTGCTCCACATATCTGCCCATCATAATAACAGTACGCTGGATGTTCTTGACCCAGAGCTCCTGCTTCTTGCCAGGCACGTAGTTGGGGCCCAGGATACGCACCTTCTGTCCGGTAGCGATCTTGCCTGCGAAAACACGGCCGAAAGCGTAGAAACGGCCCTTGTCAGAGGTTGGAACCATCTTAGAGACGTACATGACCAGAGGTCCGTTGACGTCAGCGTTACGGATGGCCACAGCGCACTCATCGTCAAGAGGACCGTCGTACAGGTTGTCAACACGGTAGCGCTGAGCAGCAACAGGGGAAGGAAGATGCACGACAATCATCTCCAAAATAGCATCAGCGGCAGGGAGCCACCTCTGCATGACTCTCTTCAGAAGAGGCTTTCCGGTAAGATCCTTCTCGTCTCCCTTAAGAGCCACACCAACAGCCTTCATCATCTTCTCGTACTTGGTCTTCTTGTCGGTCATAATAGCGTCGAACATCTTGATGATAGGGTCCATGATGAACTGGCAGAAAGCACGCTTGAGCTTGCCGTTGTCAGAGTTCTTCTTCCACTTCTTGTTGTCAGCATCAAAGAACCAGTCGCCCCAGAGCTTCTCCATCATCTTGTCCTCAGGGATGCCGAACTTGGCAGCATAGATCTTGGCGAATCTCTTAAGGGTGAAGCCCCACTGGTGGAGACCAGAACCGAAAGCAACGGTTCCCTTCTCAGGGTATACCTGCACATCACCAAGGAGCTCATCGTTGTAGGTAGCAATGACCACATTGACAGTCTCAATAGCACGAGAGAAAGACTGGTAGCACTCCTCAGGAGGAAGCTGAAGCTCAAGAAGAGCGCGATCAACTTTGTTGACCATAAGAACGGGCTTCACACGCTCGCTGATAGCCTGGCGCAGCACAGTCTCAGTCTGTACGCAGACACCCTCAACACAGTCAACGACCACAAGAGCACCATCCGTGACACGAAGAGCAGCAGTAACCTCAGAAGAGAAGTCAACGTGACCGGGAGAGTCGATCAAGTTGATAAGGTAAGAGTTCTCGCTGATGTTAACAGGCTTTGAGCTGTCATCAACAGCTGCGGCTGCCTCATCAGCACCGCCGCCCAAAGCAGCCTCAGCTGCAGCATGAGCAACCTTCTCACCAGCGTCCATATCGTACTCAAAGAACATTGAGATACCGGTGGACTTGATGGTGATACATCTGTCCTGCTCATCCTGACGAGTATCAGTGAAGCGGGCCTCACCAGCGTTCTTTGCGGCGATAATACCAGCCTTGCTCACAAGGGAATCCGTGAGGGTAGACTTTCCGTGGTCCACATGCGCAATGACGGACATGTTACGGATGTTCTTGGTGTAGTCCATAATCTGGCGAAGCTGCTCAACGGTGAAGTTCACCATGGTTCCTTAGCTGCTTAACGTCCAAAGGACAGACTCTCTTCTCTACTGATGGGAAAAGGGAAATAAGAAATCTGCAGATTGCCAATGAAGCTTCGCTTGCTTCGTACTTGGCAAGATCGAGAGTTATCTATCTGTAGGCCAAGTGGCTGGTGAAAGGCGAACAAGCGGGAGGAGAGAGAGAGAGAGAGAGCGAGGAATTGGGCCGCGGCAGCTTTGTAGAGCACTTCCTGCCCTCCGTGAGCCGTAAGCCCTTGCCTGTCTTTTCTGTGGTCACCAGGAGCCAAGAATCTTTCTTGACCACCCATCCTTAAACACACCTTTACTCAGACCCATACCGCGATAATGAAGTGCTTTTACAGTGTAGCTTAGGTAGTGTGTGTCAGGTTGTGCTGTGTGTTATTTGTTCTGTCTCCCACCCGTCATAGGAATGGGATCCAATGTCCAGAAGGAGGACTAGTAGTACGCCGCAGCTACAGGGAGGAATAAGCTCATTAGGCCATGCATGGTCAGCGTAGTAATACGATACCTCCCCCATACTTGCACTTCATAGGAGGATGAGACGATCATCCCCACATTTCCTGCCTCTAGCTCTCTTTCATAGAAATTACAGTCTAGTCGTCTCAGATTCGCTCTACCTCGTTCGATAGAGCTCTGTCTCACGAAGACTATAGGAAATAGCCTCACTAATGAATTTCTTTACACACTTTATGCATCTCTCTCCTGATCTGTCTCTTGTTGATTGTTGTGCCTTCCTACAGCGGGTTGAGGTTTCTCCAGTGTTTGTCCTCTCTCTCCATCCTCTCATTCGATAAGGTTCTCACTAGCCTTCACTCTGTTTGTCTCGCAATGTTTACAGGGATTCTGGCTTGCTCGCTAGACTATCTTACTACTTCCCATAACCTAGGTTATTATGTATAAGAGCTATAACTATTACTACAGGCCGGTGACTTTACAGTCGAAGAAGTAGTAATGAGTGTAGGCCTCAGTGCAAAACCTCTTAATCTATGTTGCAACAAATAGTAGGCAGGACAGAACTGAATGGTTCTTGTTGGTCTGAAAGCTCCAAAGATAGCCGCTAACCGTAAATAAATTACCACAAAAGACATTGATACAACTCACAACTCCCCATCCTAGCTGAACTTCAGCCCTACGACGACAACGCCTTTCAGCAAGATGTCGAAGTGAGATCCGCCACAGTCATGTGTTACAACTTACAAACTACAGGCCAACGACTACAACTGCTCCCATGTACTCTTCTTCTCACTTCCATCATCACCAACGCTTCATTATTATGATGTTCTTTTGTGCAGTTGATCCGGCCTTTATTATACCCAGAAATTAGTAAAGAGTGTTTCCTAGTTAACTACTGTTCGAAGAGCACGAAGAGATTGCAAACTACGTACCACGAAGACTAAAAAGAGAAACAAGGAAGAAGTAGAACAGTAGTAGACTAAAAAGAAAAAAGAGCAGAACAGCAAGGACGACTGTTGTCACCATCATTAGTTCGTGGTGCTGTCGTCGTCGGTAAATAGCGCATAGGAGGTCATAATATACTGCTGCTCCGTGTAGGTTGTCCATGATCTCTCTATGTGCCTGTATCCTTGAGCAACAGCACAACCAAGTAGTACTTCTCTCTATTAATTCCATCTATCCCCCCCGAACGTTCACTTTTATCAAAAAAGTATCTGTAGTTCTACGTGTCTTCTGCATTCCTTCCATTCATCTCTGATAACTCTTCTTCTTCGCTGCTGCTCCTCCTTCTTCCACAGCCAGTGCAGTAACAACTAGTAGTCATCATCATCAGGTGCGGCTGAAGCGACATATTGATGATGAGAAAGGCTTGCTCTCTTGTCCTTCTTGATCAATTATTCATGGTCTTTTCTTCTTTATTATGATAGTGGGGTTGGTTAGATGAGCAATAATACGACTACTACTACATAAAGTGAAAGGGAGGAGGAAAAGAGGAAGGCTGTATAGCAGTAATAGAAGACTGGATAACAAGGGAGGGTGGCATCAATCAATGGCCGCTTGTGAGACGACTGATCTAATATGGTCTTATAGTTACTGTGATGTTAAAGCGTTTTTTTTGACGAGGTACAAAGATCGCATCGGCGACATCACTGCTACTCTTTCAGTTTTGCCCACCCGCGACAACATCATCACTACTACTTTGCCTGGAAGCTACTTATTTCCCGTCGTTGTTAAATGCACCACCCCATAACACTACTCCCACCATCACCACCCGAGCACCATCTCTACAGCATTACTTCTATCCCCTTCTTTTGGACTGTAGAAGCACCATACTGATGATGTAGTAGTAGTAGGACCATTCACGACCATCTCTATCTGTTCGGCTTTTTTCTTCCCTTTTTTTTTCTCTTGTTCTTATAAAACAGGATCAGCAACGCAGTGACAGTGAGAACAACGCTGGAGCAGGAGGAAGAATGAGGAAGAGAAAAGGAGCAAAGCAAGAAGAATAGGATGATGAGAGCAAGAAGAAAGAAGACGAATCAGAATAAGAATGGATGAAGGAATGGAATGGGCTACATCAAGTGCTGGCTCTTCTTCTCCTTGGCACCATCATCGATCAGATAATAGTATGTAGTGATAGAAGATGAGGCCCTTCTGCTGACCTTGTCGCGCACCATCCAACCATACACTCAATTCTTCGACCCATGGGCGGTTATTAGCAGCAGCGGAGGTTCATTATACCGTCCCGGCCAGCAGTGCAGCAGCAGCAGCAACGAGGAGGAGGAGAAAGACTGGGTAACACCCGGTGAAGCGATGAGGTAACGGGCAACGTCATTCAGAATGAAAAAAGAATTATATATTATCCACACTAAATGTAGAGGTCAGATTACGAATAAAGACGCTTTTAGGCTTTCAGTTCGCAGCCCCCCTTTTTGCAGTGTGAGTACCTCTTGAGAGTAGGTATGACAGGGAGCACTATTGGGCGGTATACTATCAGGTAAGAGAAGTACGAATCGCCTAAATAAACCACAAGAAGCGGCTTAGGCTCAGGGAAAAGATGTGGCCAATGTGCAATAAACAGTGTTCTGCATGTAAGGCAGGCTTCACAATGGACCTATTCTCATAGGTTTTCTGTATATACCAATCTTCATCTGCACTTGTTCGCTTTACGACCTCTGTCCACAGAGCGCCCTACGCCTGAAGTACTATATACTAACTCGAGATAGTCCCATAATTGGGACTCAATATCGCCTGTGCTGTCAGCTCTATACACCAGTCAACTGTTGCTATTTTCGTCTGAAAAGGAGGAGCTGAACTCCACAGTTTGTCCCGTGCCGCTTTACCCCTACCTCGTTGTTCTTCTTTAACAAGGAGCGCCCTTATCTCTCCACCCTAGTAGACCAACATTTGAAGCTTTCTTTACCTGCTTAGCTCTAATAGAAAAATAGCTGCGGCTGTTGGTTTCTGGCTGATTCCATCTGGCAGTGGACATAGATTCAATCGGAAGGAAGTGGTCCGGAACCCTGGCGGACGAAAGAGCTAAAAGGGTGGTTGAACGCGTGGCAAGTGAAAGCCCTGGCACAGTGGACCCATCAGCAGCTGGCCCAAGTATGGACCGGCTAGGCGGAAGTCAAAGAAAGCCTGGGCCTTCATTAAGGTCTCTAAGGCCGAACGGAACTCTATATTCGCAACTCAGCGAGAATGACGAGCAGGCAGACCAGACCCAAACGCCAGTACCCAGAGCTACACCATTGAATGCCGAAAATGCACTTTCTCCGTCGCGCGAAGAGCTGACAAGTACGACTGCCTCGTCAACGTCAGTTTTAAAATCTACTGCTTCTGCTCCTGTGTCTCCAACCTTCATGGAAAACTCTCTTCCTCGTTTAAATGACTCATCAATACCTCCCTCTCCTGCGACAAAACAAGAGGTCAAACTGGAACCGGCTGAGACATCACCAAGAGCTGAGGACACAACGAGGACAAACGATTCTCCATCTTCGCGCACTAATGGGCTGCCCTCACCTGCTAGAGAAGGCATGATTGACATCAAAGTCCTCGATCTTCGGGGTAACACATATCAGGTCTATTGTAGAGAAGAATGGACAGTGCACCAGCTGAAGGAGGTCGTTCAAGAGCCATCCGGAGTGCCTGCAGAGCTTCAAAGACTTATCTTCCGAGGTCAACAGCTAGTTGATGACAAAACATTGACGGAGTGCAAGATAGAACAAGGGCAGACTGTCCATCTCGTACGGCAGCTTACTCGACCGGTACCAACTGCAGTTACTTCGCCGTCTGGACGGCCGCTTAGTCCCGCTAGCCAAGCTCTCCATCAGCATCATGTGACGGTTATGAGAGAGCCAGTCTCCATTTGGAGTCTTTCAGATGACCCCGTCATGACCTACGAACATCCTATCGGAGAGTCTGCAAAGAGGGTGAAGTTATGGAGCTCAATGCTCATCGTTCTCTATTCCATGAACCTACTGAACTCCATAGCCCTGATGTCTGGCGCAGCAGCTCAATATCAGCCCGACAACGGCCGCGTAAGCCGCACAATGATTCGAAAGGTTGAGCCCATAGACTACTTTGTCCTTTTCGTCAACTTTTTGGGCGTGTATGTAGGTATGCTTGGGTTTCGAGCAGCACACCAGATCAATGTGCTCTACATTCACAAGTATTGCGTGGCTGTAATGTGGCTGGCCTTTCTGAGCATTCTAGAGCTTGTGGTGCAGGTATTGTTGCACATGAAGTATGGTATTGACCCCAGTCTGCACCGAGGTCTTTCGGATAAGGACATTATCACGATGGAACTCTATACCATCTCTGTTTGGTGCTTTGTCTGGGTCATATCAGTCCACCACGCGCTTCAGCATAGGAGAGCTGTCTTCGAGTTTGTGGAGGCAATGACGGGAGGGCCGCGGCCGGTGGTAACGCTTCCCCAGCCAGAGACAGGGGCCAGTCAGGTGGCTCCTTCTTCCTTAGAGGAAGGGTTAGCAGGAGAGGAAGACCCCGGACGCCCTCTCTCTCCTGGAAGACAAGGGGAGAGCAATGACGGCTTACGTCGATCTCCCACGGCACCACTTTCTCCTAGGCTATACGCCCTTTCTCCTTCAACACGGCGGGCCTTCTCTCCCACAACAAACGAACCTCTCTCGCCTCAAAATATCTCCTCCTTTGCGAACTCCCCTCCAAGAGCGGGTGATGTTTCCTCGCCAAGCTCTTTAGGTCCCGCTGCCGCACAGCAGTCGAGCGCTAGAGCGGAAGGATTGCAGGTTGTATAGTAAAGATAGCGCTTTATTAACTTATAGGACATGGTGGTTATTCTCATATATCCAGACAGCGTTGACAATGTGAAGAGAAAATCTGCGGGCAGAAGGAAGGTGATATGGAGCTAAATCCCAGCCATACTGTTAGGACTTTGCTTGTAAGATGTGGGAAGATGAGAAAGGTTGCTATGTAAACAGATGCAAAGAAGAGCATATAGTCAAGCTAAGAGTGCTGCAAGGCTGTCAC
Organism: Hyphochytrium catenoides; assembly: GCA_900088475.1. Lineage (NCBI taxonomy): Eukaryota > Hyphochytriomycetes > Hyphochytriales > Hyphochytriaceae > Hyphochytrium > Hyphochytrium catenoides. The sequence continues at coordinate 15,554 of FLMG01000761.1, forward strand.
TTTTTCTTCTGCGGGGAAGTTGACTTCTTCTTCTTCTTGTCTCCTTCCTCTCTTCCTCCATCCTTGTCACTAACGCACGTGGGACAGTACCTATGACAGTATCACGTGTGATGTAAGTCCTTTGCTATAAAGACATTGGGAAGGGATTCCTTGGCTCGCGTACCATTTATCCTTGGGTACCACTTCCAAGCCGATACAGGGGAGGTGATACCACTCATTAGGAGTGCGGCACTGCTTGTTGTCGCAAGCAATCATCTGTCCGTAGTCACCCTCCCGGCATATGCAGTACACTGGGGGCTGGGAAGCTTTCTTCTCTTGCTCAGGCTCTTCATCCTCCTACGCAACAAGTGTGAAGACGGGCCAGAGCACAGGAAAGCCAGTTAGCGTCTTACAGACTAGCTATTGATATGCCTCGTCTCCTTACCTCTTCCTGCTCCTGTCGGCGCCGACTACTCTTCTTCTTTCTCTTTGTGCTCTCTCTTGTGCCTTTCTTCAGAGCCTGGATATCAAAGCCAAACTCCTTCCAATCCTCTGCAGTTCGTACCTACAAAAGCTTTCTGTTAGGCGTCTATGGCGCTAGGAGCGGACGGAAGTGACTCCGCTCTACTTACCCTCTTGCAGAAGGCATAAATGCTATCATATTCGTCCACATCCAGGTGCGCATCGAAGTGTCTGCATGAAGCGGTTGAGGGTGTACAAAGGAAGAAAATCAGACAGAATTTGATATCTTCTCGCAAAAGGAGACGCGACACACGCAAAGGACAAACGTAGAGAGACTGGCGTAGAGAACAGAGAAAGTGAGGGCTAACCCTAACCCTAACGGGAAGGGTTGGAGGTTCACTAACCAGGAGAAGGGAAGCAGTAATTATCTCGAACCAAGCACCAAATCTTCTCCTTCTCACCTTGCCACCAGAATGGCCAGCTCTGACTGCGGTAGATCAGGTCGAACCTTCAAATTGTAGGCCTGTGCGTACTTTCTCAACGTCGAGGACTAAGTTCCGCGGCAGCATTGCAAGTGAAGGGAGGTAGGGGTGATTATTAGCCGTGGCATAGTGTCGTTTATAGCTAGTCATTTACCTTTAGCTGCTTGAAGTCTACGGTGAGATGTGCAGGGTACTTGAGGCTAAACTTTGGGTTCACGATGCTCCGGGGAGATTCATCAGAGGAGGTTGAAGCTTCGGGCTGATGGCATAAGAAGGGTTCATCAGTGAGCGATTTCGCAGGATCGGTGAGAAGTATTGCGGCGCACAAATTGCACCTGATCATTGGCCTTCTCTATCCGGGCCTTTTTGGTAGGTTTTTTGCCGTCGTTCGCCTTCTTCCCGTTGTCATGGGCCTTTTTCGAGGATGAAGAGGACTTGCGCTTGTTGGAAGCCATTGGGCTGGACTTTCGGGAGGTGATGAGAAAACCGGCTTTGTAGAGTGTTGCAGGGTCAGTTGTCGCTAATTTAGGGTCTAGCTCTTGGGGTGAGGCTTGCGAGGCGATAGTTGTGTGCGCTTTCTAGGCGCTCAAACGCTTGAAGGTCAAGGTACGAGGATCTACTCCGTTCTGCCTCGCTGAATGCGCAGCGCTTGGAGGTAATCAACAACTCGCTCGTTGACGTTGCAGCACAAGCAGGACGTCGAAGAGACAAACTCTGGAGGTATTGGAGCCACCAGGCGAAAATCCGAAGCCTTTTGTGGTCGCAAAACTGCTATCCGCAAGCTCCGACGTAGAGGGCGGTGCAGCTGAAGGAGCAGTAGCACGAGGACAAGACCCGCTGCCGGTTTTCGGCAACCTCGTAGATTTCAGCTGCTTCTCGGCGCCTGAGATCCAACGTCCGCAGCGCTTGCGTGTCAGATTCTCTCGTGGAAAGGGAACGCAGCTTCAGGTCTCTGCGATTGGGAAATTGTGGGTTGTCGTCGAGCTGAAGATTGTCTGCACATTGCCGGTCCTGGTGGGCCGCCGCACGGGTGACTGAAGCTCAAGGGCGGCCAACATTTCTTCTTCTCTCGCTCTTCTGCTGCTCCGCTTCAAACTCCACCCGCTCTCTGCCGCTCTTACACTGCTCTTTCTGTATCTCACGGCTGTCTTATGAGGGGCTTTTCCGATATCATTGGTCATCCTCTGTCTCGCAGTTCTCGTCAACTCTGTCTTGTTCCTCCCTCTTAGGTTTCTCTTGCTCTCCCTCTTCCTCTCTTGAAAAACAGAGCTGTTGGTTTCCGCTCTCCCATAGGTCCAGGCGTATTATTATGTTGTGAAAGTACTATGGGATTACCCTGAACCGTCAAACCGGTATTACCACGACATTAAGCAAAGGGAAAGCTCCGAGGGGAGCTCTGGAGAAGTCTTTTCTGATGTTTCAGACATGCCCACGGATTCTTGATATGCAGCTGCTTATAAAGGAACTTGACCCACTAATGTTCACAAGCCATCCCCACGATGCCCAAATAATGAAGATCCTCACATACTAAATTGCGGATTTTCAATATCTAAATTTAGAATACTGAGAGACGATGCACTGTTGAGCCGTTGAAGAGTCCAGAACAAACAAATCTGTGCAGTGCCTCTTCGGTCAAATATAGCCGTTACCACCTCTGCAGCCATCACTCATCTGCTCATCTGCTCTCGTGATGGCCGCTTTATAAAAAAAACCTTTTACCCTCTTACTTGTTATTGTTAATAATGAGCGCTGGCTTCTACAACATCCATTATTTTCTGTTCAATGCCGCCAGAAGTCGCGGTTTCCGCTGCTGCCTAGCAGCAGATGACGGGACCACTGCGCCCCGGCCATAAAAGGTTGAGCCCTTCTCACTGACAAAAGGATATAGTGCAGGATCACTTGTTAATATTATGACGACGTCAAGAAGTTTTTGTTAAACGTTGGAGGAGGAGGCTTTCTTCCTGGTATTGAATAAATAATAATAAACATAAAGATATTGAGGTAGAGCAGAAGACAAGTTTTGCCAAGCCACCTGCTTTCACTATCATCTCCAGCGAGTAGGAGATTCTACAGGATGATTATGGAAGAAGTTATTAGAGAAGCAAGGAACTCTTTTTATGACCAACGGCGCAGACTTTATTGTTGTCTGTTTTGCTAAGGGGCGTCGGTAAGAGCCGATCACTGCTGGGACATCTGCCAAGGCACATTATACTTTCAACCGGAGGCAGCATTGCAGCAGCGAAGAATAAGGCAATATGTGTTATTTGTAATAATCCCGCAGAGTAGGAGGTCGGACAAATGGTAGACTCCTTAGCAAACGGCCACCTGCCTCTGAGAGGAGATGGCCATCCTACGAGAAGACGTGCCAGAGTAATAAGGTTGTCCTCATCGGTCATGATGATTACAATACAGCGAAGAGTCGAGACAGAGCTCCTCGTTGCAGTACAAGTTCGTCTCTAATGAAATCAAAAATTGTGTTACAACGTGGTATGGAGTATGAAGAGAAGAAAGGCGAAGGGACATGAGGCCTTGATTGAATGACGGGTGGTGAATTGCCCTTGCGTGGAGCGGGTTCTCTTGGTCCACAATCATCAAGAATGCTTTCATAAGAGATGACCATAATACTTTGGCACTTACACTTTCGTATGGCTCGCACCACCGAAGTAGAGAGCTAGTCACTTCCTTATTAGAGAACAGCCCATAAGAACGTGCAGCATAGGAGAAACGAAGCTTTGGCATCGATGGGCCCTGTGGTGTAATAGATGGACAGTAGATTATAGGTAGACACGGCGGCCTTCGTTGTCGCTTATAACAGTAGCAGGAGGCCTACTCCTACCTACTACACCTTGGTGAGCGGTTATAAAGTTAGGCCGTGCTAATCAAGCGCTCGCGGGAAGGGCGCTTCTTCTGGCGCTCAGATCTCGTTTCACTCTCTCTAGTGTCCCTACATCGTTCTTCTGTATCTTATTGCTTTCCGCTTTGCTGAGGTAAGTTGTGCTTCTGATGAGAAGGGCGAGCCGTCATGGGCTGAGTACAAGGAGATACATTTGCTTGAAGAAGTGTGTCGAAAGCGCGGGAAACATCCAGCCTCAGCCTGGAAGGGCGGGGAAGAGTCGCCAACAAGGGAGCGAACCCGTTCACTTGTCGCTTCGAATGAAGGAAAAATGAGAGGAGAAGTCAACCAAAGAGCGCAGTTGATCGTGCTGTTCTTCCGCGATGGGGTCTGCGATCACTCTACCTCCACCCCAACAATGTCAAGGGCCTAGAGCCTGGACGTGCACACCGTCCAGCCTTGCTGGCACTATCAAGGATCCTCAAGGAGAGGAAGAAGATGGCAGTGAACAGGCGAGCGGGCGGTGCAGTGCAGTGGGCGCCCAGTGGGCGGGCAACCTTTGAGCAATCGGACATCTCCTCATACCACTCTCTTCCTATGCTCATCACCCCTTAGAATTATACTTACACTAGTTATCAAAGGCTGATTATCACTATGCCATCACCCTTGTCTGTGCCCATCCATCCCAATGGCAATGTATGAACTTCTCAATGGGTGGGTGAAAGGTGAAAAGTGCGGGAAAGCTGGATCTTGAATTCTGGAGACCAAAGAGTCAACTCAATCCCGAACTCCGCTATTTGGCCCGTTCCATCACCACCTAGCAGGACATTATTCACAGAGGATAGTTTTGGCGGGAAGTGCTACAATCCCGATTACTTAGAAAAATGTCGAATATGTCATTTTCGGAGTTACGGCTTCGGTAAGATTTGGTAGGTTCGCGCCAGCGGATCGTTCGGCAGCCGATGGCATTCTCCATTCAGTCTCTTCAGTCCGATCGATCCTCCTCTCGTCCCGCTCACCGAGCTTGCAGACGCGCTATTTGAAGCTTTTTACGCTGCCATTGCTCAGTAGACGAGTCATAGTCCCGAGGCTGAGGCTGAGTAAGCTGCTCTCGGAAGACAGTAGTGAAGGGTTACTCTAAGGACTAGAAAGCTACCGTCAGGTCGACCTTTCAGGGACCTGGGATATTTTGGCCAAAATAGGGCTCTCTCAGCATTTGTCGCTTGGGGAACGTTACTTCGTGGTAGAGCTTGAGACTTAGTGGTGGTCGGATTAACTTCATCGCATGCTGGGGTGGGGCAACTGTAAGGAGAGAAGCTGCAATAGCTACCACCTGCCCTATATACCCACAAGCTGTCACTACCTGACTCCGCCGTAGCCCTTCGCGGGGACCGCTGTAAGAGAATTATGGCTTCGAATAGCTCCGGTGCTGAGACATTTCGTGCCATTGAAGTGGGAGACTTTGATCAGAGCTGTACGTACACCTAACCTAACTGGCCCTCGCCCTGCGTCTTGTCAAAGTACTCCCTTCTCCCTCTAGCTGCTTCCCTTCACTACATTTTTCCTTCCTCTTCGACAGGCATCTTCTGTCTCAAAGTATCTCACAAAATTTCATCTTTCGGTTGGCTGACTAATGCCATCGCTCGCTCTGATACAGTGATTAGTGGGGTGGACCTTGCAGAGTTCAACTCCTCCCGAGGGTCGTTCATGTCTCCGACCAAGCTCTTCATGAAGGATCTCTCCAACTCTTCCCCACCCGAAAGCCCAGCGCTCCCGAAGTCTCCGCACATAGTCTTCCCTGCAGAGTCACCCTACAGAACGTCGTTTAGCATGTCTTTGGCAGGCTGCAACTCCCCATTCCTAAATTTTGCAGGCAATCTCTCACCTCTTCTGTCAGTCTCTAACACGGGGATGGACTCTCCCGCAGGCCCGCGCGAGTCTCCATTCTCCTACTTTCGGAGTAGAATGTAAGTCGTTGAGTCTTACAATCTCTCTCTCTCGTCTTTTCTCCTTTGCATCCTGCCTACATCCTCGATTGTGGAGAGCCCTTGGACTTTTAAACAGTAGTACTGTCCTCCATGATTTCGCCCCGTCCCCCTCCTCCTCACACCTCTCTCTCACTTTTCCTTTTGCCTTCTTTCTCTGTCACTTCTTTTATTCCTTCTCCCTTTTCTCTTCTTTTAATTGAGCTGTATCCTTATCTTCTTTCCATATGTTGCATCTTGTTGACCTTTCTCTGCCGGTGTTAATGTACCTGCCACCCCTATGTGGACTTATCTCTTCACTAACTACTCTGCTGATGATCTATACTTCTCTGTACTCTCCAGGAACTCGCCATCACTTCCCTTTGGCTTGACTTCTCCCGCAGTCCCAGAGTCATTCTCCAGTGTGTTTTCTGGCAAGTTCAAGAGCCCTGGAGAGAAGGAAAATCGAAGCTTTGTACAGCGCTTGGACTTCGATGATGATTACCAGGAGCGCTCCGAAGGTCGCGGACAGCCTCTCATAGCAAAGACGTCAGCTTTGAGTTTAGATGGAGAAGGAGGCGAGGAAAGAAAAAGACTTGATGCCAGAGATCCAGACCTGGACAAACTCAAAGTGAACTTGTAAGAACTATATCTTAGCCTTATCCCACTCCTTTCCATCTCCTCACATTGAGCTTTCTTCGCCCCTCTTCCATCTTCTTTGTCTTATAGACGAACTCCGATCCCAAAGACACGACCCGTGGACGTCAACCGTGTAAATGCCACAGCGCAGGCCCTGCGGCCTCCAACAGACAAGCCGAGGCACACAGGTGGTGGCGGCAAGATTGCGGCTGAAGATAATGAGAAAGCCAACCCCTCCAACACTCCTGTCTCCCTCCTCAAAAGGGATCCACTTCTCACCACGCCTCAAGGCCCAAAGAGACAGGTGAGAGGCGTAAGCTTCCTCCGAGAACAATCTCCAGAGGGCAGCAAGACAATGAAGTACGTGATCCACGCTCCAGGAGCTCGCTCTGGCAAGGCATTTGAGCTCTGTGAATCTTCGAACAGCAGCAGTAGCGACCATGAGGAAAGTAAGTCTCCCTCCAAGCTGTCCAAAGGCGCAGTGACTTCGACTCCATCGTCCAGCATGAAAGACAGCGGCAAAGGCGCTTCCAAAGCCTCTCCTCGGGCTGAAGGCTCTTCTTCTCTCTCTGCCATTGGCGAGAGAGCAGCAGCTTTTGCTACACCTACCCCAGCTTCACGGGTCCGTCAGCGTCAAGGGTTAGGGATCTCGCCTCCTAATCCGACCACCATCAGGAAGCAGAACCCCTGCAACTGCAAAAAGTCGCAGTGTTTGAAGCTGTGAGTCTAGAGCTCCGTTCCTTTCTTTTGAGTAGACCCCTCTTCTTCCTTTGCTCTCACTGATCCTCTTGCCAGCAGTCTCTGTCTTACACTTCTCTCTCTCTCTCTCTCCTATGCTCTCTCTTATGTTTCTCTCTTTCTCTAGCACCTTTGGAGCTGACTGTTCACATCGTTCCCTTAGTGGCTCTCGACCTGTACCAGTATGTATCTCTTACCGCATCCCCTTTGTCTACCACTTTTTAAGGTATTGCGAGTGCTTTGCCGCTGGCGTCTACTGCAACGGCTGCAATTGCGTCAATTGCTCAAACTCCAAGAAGCATGAGGCGGTGCGGCAGGCGGCCATACAGTCCACCTTAGAGCGTAATCCTAACGCTTTCCAGCCCAAGATCCAGAAGCAAGCTAATGCCCCGGCTTCAGGGAAGGATCTCAGCGCTACTGGGGTGCATAATACCGGCTGTCACTGCAAGAAGAGTGCGTGCCTAAAAAAGTATTGCGAGTGCTTCCAGGCTGGGATATACTGTGGGATAAACTGCAAGTGTGTGGACTGTAAGAACTTCGCGGGAAGTTCGGCGCTTATATCTCAGGACAAGAAGAGCACAAAGAGACCTAGAGCCATTGAAAGTGTGCTTCCTGCTCCTGCTCCTGTTCCTCCAGTCCCTTCTAGCATAGTGGCACAAGTGGAACCTCCTCTCTCTTCAAACCCCGCTATGGTTCGCTCTACATCTCCTGTCCCAACCACACCACGGCTCTCTTCTGTAGTATCAACGCAGACGATTGGCAACATGACGCTCCGGATCAAGAAAGCGGCACACTCCACGCCGATGACAGATTCCCGGAAGCGCCCCATGGCTGCAATTGAGGCTCCTGCTATTCTAAGGACCTCTAAGGTGCGTTGTCATTGTCAGATTACCTCCTTGTTTTTCACTTTATCTTCTACTCTCTGTCTCTCTGTGTCTGTGTCGCTCCTTTTTTTTTGCGCGTATGATACCCTGCTTGGAAGCTGTAGTCCTATACTACTTTGCCCCGTTCTTCTGAACCATATGGCCTACTCCTCTCACTCTTTGGGCAACATTGGCTAGGCTCTCAGACTGTAACGTAAGTTTGCTCATTGTTGCCTACACTTTCTCTCGTCCTCACTCTTGCAGAAAGCAAAGGAGCAAAGTACTCCGAGCACAGCAGAGAGAAGAGGGCCCAACGCCAAGCTACCTCACCGTCTCCCTGTCTTTGGCAAGCAGCGGAAGCCCATCATGAAGTCCACTGCCATTGGTATCTTCACCTACTTAGACAACGACGATCTGTACAATGCTTCTCTTGTCAATCATCTATGGACGAAGCTAGCCCTGGATGAGGAGATCTGGCAGTACTAGTCTCTCCCTCTCTCTCTTTTTCTGTTGATTAAACCTTTCCTGTTCTCTCCCGGGTCTCCGTGCCCTCTTGCTGCCAAAAAGCAAAGAGGCACGGCACAAGATGCCCTTTACGTCCGAGAGACCACTCTCCTTTGTGCCCTGTACCATTAGTATGCTCTACCTGCCGATGTACTCTTCCTGCCTGCGCCTCTTTTTAGCCCAATCTCGGGCTTTGCAATGAGTGCTTCTTCTTTTCCGCTAAGCCGATATGTCTTGGTCGTAGATATTGCTTTGCTTTTTTTCTTTCTTTGCGTCTTGCCTTCTTTTTCTCTCTCTTTCTCTGTTCCTCCCAATGTAGCCAGCTACAAGGAGAGGTGTTTGAGATTGAGACTAAGTGACCGTAGTCTACCTCGTAATCCAACTGTTCCCGTTATCTCGCCGATGACAAGTCTTGTCGAAGGGAAAGAAGAGAGCCGTGAAGACCCTACCACTGTGTCTCTCCCTTCCTCGTCCTTTTCCCTAATATTTAATGCTTGACAGCCCTCCGAGGCCTCATTCCAGCTTCAGAGAGAAAGAAAGCGTTGCGGACCTGCTCTGCAGACATTCTCTCTTCTCTCTCTTCCCTTTTTCCCTTTCCCTCCCATTGATAGTTCAAACTAATGAAGTGACATTGATAACGAGACCTGACCCTCTAGTCTAACTCTCCACTCAGAGAGGAGCTGAGAAGGAGAAGAGCATGTGCGTTTGAGTGAGAAAAGAGAAAGAAGATAGTGAAAGAGAGAAACAAGCTTGCGAGCCGCAATGGACAGGGAGTGAGGAACCAGGCCTTATTTTATAACTCTATTCACTAGCAGAGGGAGAGAAGTTACGATTCAGAGAAAGCGAAGTCGAGGAAAAGGAAGGTTTAACAGTTTCTAAGGGATTGGCGAAAACTAGAGAAGAGAGAGAAAGAGAGAGAGACACCAGGAGGACAGGGATCAGATCCCACGGTCTTATCTCTGTCTCCTAAGCCCATCCTAGCGGCTTTAAAGAGAAGTAGACAGAGAACCAACAAAAGAGAGAGGAGAGATAGAGTTAAGAAGAGAGACAGACAGACAAAGAGAGAGGTAGAAAGAGAGAGTGAAGGGTAAAGCTTTGCAAAGAAAGGAGAGAGACTAGCCCCATTCGTCTACCAAGTTGCAGATGGAATCGATGTCCACCACCTGTCCTTCTGACTCCTCCCCGCCACTCTCTATAAACCGAATGGCGCGGTTAGCAATGCTTTGAACCGTGTACTCCTGCTCCTGAGTTAGAGTCGCCCTTCGAATCTCTCTCTCTTTCTCCTCTCTTCTCTCTCCCTCGTTCTCTCCCTCCAGTTCTGGATCTTTCAACGGCGATGAAGAGAAAGCCGACAGAGTCCCAATACAGATGCCATCGGAGGTGATGAGCCTCATTCCCACGTAATAATCAATGTCCAGGCGCGCTCTCTCTGTCCCTTTCTTCTCTCTCTCTTCTCTCCTTCCCTTTCTCTTGCTGCTTCTGTGCGGCAGTAGAGCTAAGTCTGCATCCTTAACATTCGTCATGACGAAAGGACATCCACTCGCTTGCAC
>FLMG01000761.1:30543-96441 GCA_900088475.1 Hyphochytrium catenoides
GAGAGCGAGAGAGCGAGAGAGAGAGAGCGAGCGAGAGAGAGAGAGAGCGAGAGAGAGAGAGAGAAAGAGAGAGAGAGAGCCAGTGGCCTTCCCACCAAGGTTGATCAGCAACAAATGCTTACTGCGTGCGAGTTCGTAGACTTGGCTCTTGAGAGCGTATTATTACCACGGAAACAGCCTTTACTAGTAGGAGTCAATGACTACTAAACCGTACCTTCTTTAAAATCTACGATTCGGATCCGCCATTTTGTAACGGGTGGGAAGATGGGAATCAGGTTTTTGACCTCTTCACTTCCTCACCAGCTTCTCTCTCACTCTCTCTCTTATTCTCTTCTGTCTGCCGCTCTTCCTCGCCTTCGCTTTCCCTCTCGGTATCATCTAAACCTCAAGTGCTCCTATCTCCTATCCCTCACCTCTGTCTGCCTGTCTGTGTCTACCTCTATTTCCATCATCTGGTTTTTTAAGGACGGGTCCCCAACGTCACCTTTGACTTTGACAAGCTGCCTATGTGAGGCAAATAATTGAGTGAAGTGGCTCAACAGAGCCATTGCTTGCCATTCTCTAGGTCCAGACTCTGGACTTTCGAACTCGAAGAAGAGAGAGCTCTGCAATTCTAAGGAGGCTAACAAGCTTGACCTCTGAAGAGGTGGAAGATCGCCAGCAAACAGCAGTGGATCGCGGTGATGCTTCTTCCCAATTGTCTTCCTTACTAGACGGCATTGTGTCGAGCGGTAAGCATTTACCTCTCTGTACTCAATGCCTACATATGACTGTGAATAGAAAAGCTTGGTCTCATGCTCAGGTGATTCCACTTAGCCAATCTCCTTCTGCCATAAAACTTTCTGCGCACATCCCTGATGTTACACCCAAACCAACCTGCAGTGCCTGCCCTTCATCATCATGTTCACTTTTCCTTTGTTTGCATGCCTGGTAGACTGCTAATGATCGCACTAGGGTTATCATTTGTCAGTTATTTGACTGGTTATCAACCACAAAGTCTTTTCTCCACAAACGCACGTGCATCTGTCTGTACATACAGGAAGAAACGGGCGTACGTGCATACGTAAGTATGGTTATTCCTAATTTAAGTACTTTGCGATGGTCTTCTAACTGAATACAAGCAAGCTGTTCCGGAATGTAGTGAAAGCTTTGTGGTGTTCAGGTTGCCTGTTAGTTTCGGGACTCGTGTTCTCCCCTCCTCAACCATACATCACAGCCTGCAGTAATAATGAAGCAGATCTCCGTGGCACCCTCCTCGTAGCTCTTTGGTCCCATCTCTAATAATAGTTGCCCATCATTGGTTCAGGTGGGTTTTTGAAGTCGTTCCGCAAGAGATTGAAGGCTTCTCTACTCTCTTGCCTATCTCTTCCTCCATCTATTGTACGCTCTGTCTTCTCAGCTCTGAGGTTATCTCTAAGTGTACATCGTATCTACATACTATCTCTGTATAGTGTCAGCTCTCACTCTGACTCGCTCGGTGTCTATCGATCGGCTGTTTCGTCAGTGTCTGCAGGTGATCGATCAAGTGCTGCTGCAGCGTGAGAACCAAGTTCTACCGCTTTCCTTCCTTCTTCCTGCTGTCACTCACGCTGCCACTGCCGCACATAGCCCGCCAACTAGTTCTAAAGGCTGTTTGACGTCTTAGAACTTCATCTTCCACGCTGTTCGTGCCGGTTGGACGCAGCTTCTTCTTGCTGCTGTTCTCTTGCACAGCACAGATCGCTCTCCTTCCTTCGTCAGCTTTCGCTCGCTTCACGCGCTTTTGCTCTGAGGGCCAAGTGGAGAGAACAGAGAGGATGTGGCAGTGAAGCGAGACGGGTGCCTGCCTAACCTTTGATCGCGTTTAACACTAAGCACCTCAGCTGTCTTTTCGGCATTAACCGGTCTCACTCATAGCTCTGTTGGTTTAATGCTGTGAGGATAAGTGGTACCGGCTTCCTTTTTAGCGACTGGCAATAGGGTCTTGCAGGACCTATGTCTGGCGAGGTTGGAGTTCTTCTAAGACCTTCTCCTCCGGAAGCGTTGGACAGAATGAGCCCAGGTGTAGAAAGCTTAGGTGTTGCTGCTGCAACAGAGGCACAGCCATCAAGTAAGCAATCTCTGAACGGGACGCCGCCTATGTCAGCGACCATCGCAGATGCAGTAGAGGTCTCTCCGAATGTGGAGCCGAAGTCCGTGAAAGGTACAGAGAAGGGAAGCGTGTCAGCGGAGAAACAAAGCAACGCTTTCTTGAACAAAGATGAGAAAGAAAAGGCACCAACGACAGGCCCATCTATGGCACCGAGTTCGTCCATTCCTCTATCACCTCCACCTATTGCCCCAGAAGCTCCATCAGAGCTTTCAGCCATTGAAGATATCATGAAGTTCCTTCAGTTCAAACCAGCGATGAAGCCTAACAGTACCTACCGCGGCAACGTAGTGTTCAATTTTAAGCTTAAAGACGGTGACATTGCTGTCTACACTCTTATAGTGACGGAGGATGGCGTGAGAGTAGAGCGAGGGGAGAAGCATGACTCTATCTCATGTGAGATCACCATCTCCGTGGATGACTTTATTTATTTATACTCTGGAAAAGCCAGCGCATCTTGGCTCACTTCTAGCTGCTACTCAGGGAAGATCAAGGTGCACAGAATGGCCTACAGGAACCTCACTCTCTTTGCCACGTCATTTGACTACTCGAGTGAGATGTGGAAAAAGTACTACGAAGACACGGCACAGGAGACACTCTCTAGCGAGCAAAAAGCGGCTGTTTCTTCGTCCTCTCAGGAGCATGATAAGCCAGGACTACCAGGTATTGGCCGTGATCAAGCCATTGAGTCAGCCTTGGATGGTAGTAGACCTACTATAGGAACAGGAGACAGCACAGCAGATTCAAGTACAATCCTCTCTCCGACCCATCGTGAGCTCATTGCTGCGCTTGGGGCCAAGAATGCTATAACCTACGAACCAAGAGAAAAGGAAGAAGGTTCGGAGGCCAAGGAGGACCAAGGGCATTGGGTCCCTTACGATCAAGCCCTCTCAGCTTACTCTCAGTGCTCCTGCTTACCAGGAGCGAGCTACGCACTGAGGATCAACGGTATCTCTGTCCCCTTCTTACACGGTCCAAGATGTCCTGCTTCGCTCTATGATTGTGCTCAGATCCTATGCCAGACTTTAGAGCGATCGCAAGTGCTTGTGGCCCCAAACAAAACGGAGCCAATCCTAGTTGCAGCCGATTTGGGCGGCGCTGTTGATGGTGCAGCCATTGAACTGGCTGAAGTAGACAGAGGTGAAGAGGAAGACACCTCTCCAAGGTCTAATGTATGGCAGCTTGTGGATGCTTCATCAAACGACTCAGTGGCTAAATTTGGAAGGAGTAACAAAACTGGTGGGCATCAGAGGAGAGAAGTGAAGACGGCCTCTCTCTCTAACATCAGACTTAACTCAGTGGCGGAAAAGATGGGGCTTCTGAAGTTAATGGATGTGGATAGCATGGTGGAGAATGACCTAGACGAGCTCCTGAACAAGAAAGAGAAGGAATCCCCATCTACATTATTAAGAGCAGAATGCAAAGAGAGGGCGACACCAGGTCTGAGGGTGAAGAAAGTCTTTCCAACCCTACACCCCAGTCTAGAGTACGCGATGGAGGCCTCTGTGAGCTCTCCCGGCTCACAACTCTTCCGTATGTGACCTCCGTCTTTGACGATCCGGTTCTACCCCTATGTTGGTCTTCTGAGTGTTGTTCCTTCTTCTCGTCCTCTCATGTTATCACAAAGATATCTTCCTCTTTATACTCTCTGCTTGTCTTCTGCTATGCCTAAGTCTCTCGATTTCTGCTTTCCTTGGTTCTGACTATCTTGCGATTCTTCCCTATGGATCCTCTTCTGCAGACTCTTTGGTCCTTCCTAGACAGCCGACGATGTCACCGACAGCACCCACTACTATGGGTGATGGCAGGAGAAGATACAGCAATGCCAGTAACGAGGCTAGAAGATCGGAGGCCGCACCTTTCGCTCCATCTGTTGTCTCCTCTCAGTCCTTTGGGCCTGATCCAGATCTCACGTCTCTCTTCAGTGAACTGGATGAGGACTTGGGGCTGAGCCACCACCCTGCTCGCCGGGAGAACTCGCAGCTTTTGGATGACGGTCATAAAGGAAAGAGCAGGGCGGAAGGTAGCTACTATGTTCCCGCCTACTCTATGGCCCTGAGAGAGGTGAGGGCTGAGTCAACATGCTTGAGTATTACTGCTTCCTACTAGCCAGTGCTTCTTCTATTCGGTTGTCTATAGTCCTATAAAGCGTCCTCATTAGACGATAGCCAAATATTGCCATCTTATGTCCACCTCTTTACCGTTTTCTGCAGATCAAGCTTCACACTGATCAGCTGGTGGAGTCTCTTCGCGAGAAGACTAGGGAGATGACCAGTTCCCCCTCAGCTCAAGTAGAGAATCTTGCCCCTCCATCTGTCCCTTGGGCATGGGCAGAAAGCACTGGGAGTCCGCACGCTGACTCCAGGGCTATAGAGATACCCTACTCTTCGTCTTCTCCGTCCTCTCTACGCCCTGGAATGGCTGTCAGGAAAGTTAATCATAGCCGGTTAACACCTAAAATGATCCAGCAGAATATGATCCGTGACCTGAAGAAGGGCAAGGAGGTCCTTGAAAACAGTAAGCAAGCGCTAGGAAAAATGCTGAAGCCTGGTCTACAGCCAAGGGAGGTCGACTCCGACAACGACTGCGGTGCAGGATCGCCGCCGGCCGACGGAATTGTCTCATACTCTGCCTTCAAGAAGCGTCAACGATAGAAGTGAAGAAGGCGCAGAAAGACCTGACAGCCTTCTCTGATCTGTTTTGCTACGTCCTGTGTATATGACTACTTCCCTACTGGAAATTCACCTCTGCGAATGGTGGTATGGGAGGTGCTGGTACAATATTGTTATTTATTTGCTAGTTTTTATAAGCACACTAATGGTCACTTCACCCGGAAGTCCATCGTCTTGCTCCTTCTTCTGATCCTCCGCGTCAGCATCAAGCCTTCCTTATTCTCTAACAGATGGCCACTTCCTGTTGCTTATTCATCCTAAGGCCCCAACTAGCCATACGTCGCACCGACTGCGCTGAAGATAGTTTGTCGATTGTCCTCTCGTATGACCTTTAGAGGCCTGATCAAGATAGCGAAGACACTTGCCGTGTTGTGTGTGAATACAGAGAAGCGTGACGGAAGAAGGACGACTTTGTCTGTCATGGGTAGAATGGGTAATGTACCCTCTTATCAAGCTAGAGATATACCTTAGGTATGGGATCTGGGTCTTACTTGGGTAGGTTGATGGTAAATAATGGGTAGCTGAATAAATGGACGTTAGCGGCTGTTGTTTGCGGCTGGCGCGGATGGTAGCGGTCTTAGAGGTGACCCATGACCAGCAAGCATCAGTAAGAGCTTCGTCATTGCGTCTCAGCAAAGCATCTTCTGACGTCTTTATAATCCAGCAAAGCCGGGCTTGCATGTTCCCCTAGCCCGACTGGTGCTTGCTGGTCATCGGTGCCTGTCATAGTAACTTCTTTATTGCTGATTAGTCTAGGCCTGTGCGTAGAGCAAAGGCTGGAATTGTTGAAGGCTAGTGTTTTGAGCAAAAGTCTCGAATAAGGCATAGACAGAGCTGCTTCTTACTGGGATCGAATTGCCGACGTACATAATGCTTAGGTATGAAGATGACCAAGGTGAACATTGCATTTGTGGCCAGCTAACCATGTCGCTCTCCTCAGAAGAGCACTTAGACATGCCGTCTCCCCGGCTTTGGCAAACCGGACAGTAGGCTCTGTGCGATGTATGAGGTAAACTGTCTGCAATACTTTATAGGTTCTATATGTTATCGACTCTGACCGCCTCGGGCCTTCGCGTTTAGTCGAAGATTGGAAGTGGTCTTGCTTGAAGACATTCCGGGTATAGGAGAAAAGGGCAGTCTTGTCACGATGCCGCCAGGACACATGAGAAACTTTTTGTATCCACAGAAGAAGGCTGTCTACGCCACAGAAGCTAACAAGGCCAAGCTTGTCCAGACTAAACAGGTATAAAGTAGGGGACAAGAGGCTATAGAGGGATGTCCTTCAAGGATAAAGCGACAGATTTACCGAGGAAGACCAGCCGGGGCAGTTTGGATCTATAAAGAGAAGAAGATGGAATTGGAAGACAGGAGGACACGGTGTCACACGGGAGAATAAAGAAAGATCAGTGATAGAAGACGGACGCTCGAGAGATACCTCATAAACCATTCACAGAGGAGAGACAAAACAGAACAAGCAATAACGAAGAAACGAGGCGAGAGAGCACACGGGAATGCAGGACTGTGACCAAGCATTCTCTTCACTTAAGACGATATTCAAACCATCTATGATCACCTCCAGGAAGTGGATGCAGATGTTCTGGAGTTCCAGAGGCTTGTTGAGAAAGTGCAGCAGCGTCTCAACAAATATCCGCTTGTCTTCCGCCGTCAGCTCCTGGCAGGGAAGTCACTGAAGAGCGAAGTCAAGTAAGTTCATGGGGGACACGGCTAAGCAACATGACGAGAAAGTGTACCAGAGCAAATCAAAGAATCATAGGCGTGAAAGCCGTAGTGGGGCAAGCTTCAGACCAGGGTTGAGGGAGAGTGAAGAAGGCTCTTGCAAGCTGAGGTACATATGGGCCGGCACGGGAACCTTTGCTGACGCTCTCTTCCTTTCAAGTGCCGAGATGGTCCAAGAAAGCCTAGAGAAGCACCATGGTATCAAGGTAGATCTAGAGTGCATTAAGCTCCCCGATGAGCGCCCCATCAAGGTAAGGCTGCCTCATTCGTCCTCTACCACTTTCTTGCTCCTTGGAAAGCCCACTCTCACTCTCACACTCTTTTCCTAACTCCGCTCACGTATGGCACTCTCTCTCTCTCTGCTGCTCTCACTCTGTCGCCTCTCATATATTCTCGCATACCTTCGTATCTTTCGCCCTGTAACCCCTAACCTTTGCTGCTTATTCAGAGCACTGGCACGTATGAGGCAGAGATCGTTATTGATAACATTCCACAAATGATCACTGATCCAGAGAAGGATGGCAAGGTGGTGATCAAGGCGAACGTAGAGGTGGTCCCACGGTAGTTTTCTATACACATTATTGAACAAGGAATCGCCCAAACAATGGACTTTCTCGCTCTTCGCAATGAGGTGCTCTCGCCCTGCCTCTTACTTCGGTCTTCTTCCTGCGTACTCGACTATCCTTGGCTAGCTCTCCAGCATTTTCAGTACGCCCACCTCCATCACCTCGTGCTCACCTTGTATCCCTGGTGCCCTCGAGTTTCCTTCGAAGAACCGAAGCCTAACCCCCGTCGGCCCACACTTTCCTTAAGATGCAAGCTAAGGGTTAACTAAACAGGGTACCCGCTGCTTTATGCGGTCAAAAGGCGAAGTAAGGCTTAGCTCCCTCGTGCTCTCCGATCTACGGCCTAAAGCCCTTCTGCTATTGGGAGCTCAACCGGAGAGAAGGGAGACCAAAGAGGATGGGATTGTACTTCACGCGATTCTTGATGACCTTTGCGGTCTTCCTTTGACCAGTCGGCGCTGTCGCCTTTCTCCCTCCTGCTACTGTTTGAGAGATGGCAGAAAGGGATGAAACTGGGCGATCTCCTGGCAGTTTGACAGCTAGAGGAGGCACATCAGACGCGTCTCCGGCACCCTCTTGAAAACTCTTTTCCGGCCTTTGCCCGTCCGATCTTTCCCCTCCTACTCCGCCGCCTGCCCCACTGGGTGGTACTTCAACTATTGAGCTATGGTGGCCAAAATCCATGGTAGCCTTGTGAACTGCTTGTCCTATGGGTCCCTGCCCAAACATGCGTGCCAAAAGGCGTTGGAGAAAGACTCGATTAGCATAGAGCGAGCTCCCAAAACTGTTCGTGACTATGCTCTTGGCCCCCGAGAGAGAGAGTAGAATGGAGAGGGTTAGAGGGGATTCGAGAAGAAGCTGTTGGTTGGTCTTCTGGGCCTTTGTCTTGTTGAACCTCCTCCAGCTGGCGTCGTTATGCGCCTGGTCAATCACTATCACTGTATTACAGCCATTGCAATCTACCCCTGCGGGTAAAGAACACTTAGAGGATCGAGCGTATTGTCATCATGCAAAAGAGAAGGCTAAGGACGCGAGCGAAGCGCTAAAGAAGGTCCCAATGAGGTGATGCCATCTGTTGGTACATGATCCAGTGCCAGAGGACGGTGCCTTGCCGTAAGAGCGTCTTGAGAGCAGCAAAACGGGATGGGAGGCTTACCAGTGACTGCTGACGGAGAGAAAGCGGCGAGACAGCTGTCGAGACCGTAGAAAAGTAGCCCACCGCCACTTCTGCTCCCTAGCAATTGCTGAAACTCCTCCTCTCGCGGAGTGCGACTGCCTCCGCTTAATCCTTCCCAGTCAGCATTTAGCTTCTTCAGCAGCGTACGTAAGGTACCAACCAGGCTGCTTTTGGAGCTAAGGTGAGGAGTAGATGATATATTTCGTTAGTGAAGAGGCGCTGAGGGGAGAGAACGAAGTGTATGTTGATCATGGTCTGAGGATGGAAACAGGATGCAGATGTATATGTCTTTGGGCATAAAGTGCAGGTCAGACTCGAGGTAAAAGACGTGTGAATAGGAGGTTTTTCAATGGGAGACACAGTATCTAAGAGCGTCATCCATTCTTACTTCTCCTGCGGTCCCTCATCTTCGTTATAAGGGTCAACGATGTAAGCCATGTTGGCTGATCTTACTATGGGCTCGCTTCCAAGAGAAGAGAGCCGATTGTGGAGCATGTGAACAGAAAAATCCCTAGTAGAAGGAACCAAGAGTCAATGACTAGGGGAGTCCAACAAGGACTTCAGAGTAGTAGAAGGAGGAAAAGGAGATGACAAATATCGCGGAGAAAGACTCTATCAACAGGGCTCCGCGCCAAGATGCAACCGCTATAGTGGTGTTTGGCAAGCAATATGGGGCACAGTCGCATGGGCATAATTTTTGGCTAGCCATGTGAGGTTAGTCCATTGGAGCGGTCGGTTACCTAGAGATCCCCTTGCAGTTCTCAAGAATCGGCAGGACTTGTACTGGCAACTCAATTATTCTGGGGTCCAGCAACAGAACGACGTTCCCCTTCTCCATCGCTGACAAGCCCGTTGCGAACTGCGAATCCGACAACAACTGCTCCGTAAGGTGAGAACGATGAATGAGTGAATTGTCCATGAGCTATGTGTGAGAAGGTGGTGTTTGCAGGAAACGAAGATGAATCTCTAATATCAGGCAAAAACGGCACTGAATGGAAAGTCAATCAGAGAAGAGGCGTGGAGGAAGAAGTAAGGGAAGCTTAGCGCAAAGGCATGGAAGAAGTTTTGCCAGGAAACTACCTCCCCAAATAGGCTCTTGATGGCGGCGATAATCTTATTGAACTCGTTCTCTGACTCATCGGGAATGTATCCCGTTCTTTCTCTATCCTCTCCAGCCGAGATGAAGTCCGCCTCGTCCCCTTGCTCATGCGAGAGTTGCAAAAGGATACGCGGACATGAGAGACAAAAGGCTCTCCACTCCTTGAGAAGCGCGAAGAGACGGAAGCGGAAATCATTGTCTAGCTTCCGACGAGAGAGCACAGCTTTTTTCCTTCGGGACGAATCCGCCCATAGAAGACCGCCATACAACCATCTATAGGCAAAAGGTCAATTAGATCAGTGCGAGAGAGAGAGGGGAGACGGTGAGCCACGGAAGCTTGGAAGGTTGAGAATTCATAGCAACAACTTCCCTGCTATTAATTGGTACAGAAGGTAAAAAATAGTAAGAAGTAGAAAGGAGAGCTACAATGACCGAGGAAGAGACCCAAACAGACGGCTAAAGGATAGCATCTGCAGCACAAATAGCTCCATAGGGGAGGCTGAAGTGAATAAGTGAAAGAGTAGAGGAAGATCCAGAAGGAAAGGAGAGCAGAATTGGGTCATGAACCTAATGTCTGGATCCATCTGGACGACAAGCACTGATAGGTCTGGCGGAAGACTTTTGACCAGGTTTCGAGGGTCAGCAGAACAATCCAGTCGCTTCCAAGCGTGAAAGTGCTGCTCGAGGAAGTGGTTCACCGCCTATCATTAGAGTTAGAGGTGTTAGAATTAACAGCTAACAGAACGAGCGTGGCGGCAACAACTTCAACGCTAGATCAAGTGTTTGCGGAACGCTAGATAAAGTGATCACGGGAAGCGGATCTAACAATTCATCTTCTGAGGGAAAGGTACACAGCGTCAAGGGATCTACCTAGTGGCGTTAGGAGGGAATGGTACTGGAAGAATGGACGTTCAGAGTCATAAGAGGAGCGTGATCAAACCTTAAGCTGAGGTGAGTTCGAGTTCTCTCTTAAGAGAAAATCTCGCTGCTGCAGAAGTAATCTGGCTCTGTTTGAAGGGAGAGCGCTTTCTCTCCACACTTTCAGCATCATTTCTCGTGATGCACAGCTTTGGTGCCATAGGAGGAAGGAGAGAGAGACAAGAGGAGTGGTGGATCCCACACCCTCCACCATTTCAAGAGATAGCTCCGCCAGGGCCTCCCAGTTCTTTGAAGTTAGAGCCTCCTTCAAGGATTCTTCAAGTGCTGAGAGAATATCCTGGGAGGCAGGAGGCCCAACGTTGTGTTCTTCTCCAGTTTCTTCCTTCCTTGACAAATCTATGATGTGTAAAGGAGAGGAGAGAGAAAGAAAAAAAGGAGCCAGAGATACGGGAAGAGAGAGAGTTGCAAGAACTGTAAGATACGAGCAAGGACTGCACGCAATAGAAGCAACTGTGCAGAGCCAAGTGTAAGTTCTCATTCTCCTATATCTACATACTCTCCTCCTTGATACTTGCAGAATGACTTCGACCTACCATTATCAGCAACAGCATTTTCAGGAGTCGAACCAACTGCGCCGGCAAAAGCTCCCGTTGCCTCACCTTGTGACGCTGACGACACTGCGCTTTCCGTTGGAAGAATCGATGGGTTTGGTTCCAAGCCTGGAATGGATGGACAAAGAACCGCAGACGAGCTCATTAGTGGAAAAGGAGAGGAGCTCGTCAACTCTATCTTCGATAAGCCCAGTAAATGATATAGAAGGAGTTATGGGGGATATTAGGGGAGGGAGGCCGATGATAGCTTGGATATTTCTGCAGAACGGTGTCCCTGTTCTTACCTTTACTGTCCTGACTTCTGTCTTCACCGCCTCCTGCACCTGCACTGAAAGAGTTTCTCCCTGGGCGAGGATGGAGGTGGCTGGAAGACTGAGGGCGGACACTCACTTGCTCCCAGACGTCTCTGAGCTGACCTCCCTTAATGAGGGCATAGCGCATACATCTGGCCCGCAAGATAGAGCAAGATAACGACAGCTGTGGCGAGAAGTGTACTAAGCTCTCCGAGACTTCAAGGACATCCCTAGCATCGCCAAGCAGTGACCCTTTTAGTTCTTGGACCTCTGGTAGATTCCCAAGCTCGGAGTCGGCAGACGTTGACGTTTGTCGAAGCCACTGGTCTACGATGTCCGCATCTGTACGATAGGTAGAAGGTTAGAATAGCCAAAATATTTGTAGGGAGAGCTCGGTGGTTTAGAGCATATGAAAAACCTCAATATGACTGGCTTACCCTTTCCTAGCACAGCAAGAATCGGGACTTCCTTGATCTCCACGGCTAGCTCGAGAGCTGTAGACATGGACAGAGAATGAGGCTGACTATCTAGTACCAAGCACATCTAGGCCCATGTGGTTCTCCAGGTCCCTCAATCCTCGACTCCATCCCCGTCTCCAATGGTGAGTGGAGTCTCCTTATTTCAGTTTACTTCTCGCCCCTTCCCCCACTGACACCTTTTCTCTAGAACCCTATCCGTGTATTGTCATGACATCTTTGTCTTGCCAATTTCTATCACCCTGATCTCTTTTTCAATAAGCCTGGAGCCCCTTATTTTTTTCCCTTTCTCTCCTCCGGCAACGTTTCTACGAGTGCTACCTTTTCGAGCTATATCTCTCTTGATGGCTCCCAGCAGAAGAGCGCTGGGCATGTTCCTCTGCAGCCCTCCCTGGTCCCATTGTCGGATGTCCACCTCCACAGCTTTTTCTGCAGACTGGAGGAGGTCCAATGCGTCCACAAGGGCGTGTACTGGGGAAACGAAGATACACAATGTGAGCCTCAAGAGGTAACAAGGAGCAGAAAGAGAGTGCGCAAGAGAGCACGTGTCACAAAAGAGAGCGCTGACTTCACTGGCGGCGTACCGTAAGCTGCAGTCTCAGGGCCGTGGCAATATCTGGAACTCGTAGTCATGGCCTCGGATAGAAGAAGAGCCACTGGAGCAAGTTCTAAGGGACAGCGTAGGGGCTCTAAGAGCCTAACGGACTATTATGAAAAAGGGAGAGTAAGATGTGAGGAGAGCGGCTAGAGACTGCTAACAGATGTAAAATGGCATGTTACCAATCACAAGCGCGTGTAAGCAGGACTGGCTAGGATCTCTTTCTACTTAGCAAAGTGAACATGAACTCTTTCTTTTCTTGCCCTCTCTAGCTAAGTCATCTAACTCTTTGGAGGCTCAATCGCTTTTCCTGGGTTCTCCCTTGTCGCCTCCTTTTCTTACCTCCTTCAAGGCTTCCAGAATAGGATCCCAAGCGATACTTGTGATCCTCCTCTGCAAATCCTCCTCCAGCCTTCGCATCAATATTTCACCTTTGAATGAGAGCAGCCGTCCTTGCACTAGAGTGGCCTCAATGTATCTGCCGGCGGTTGTTCTTCTTGATCTTTCGGTCCCTGCACTCATCCCTCTTGAGCCCGTCTGCACAGAAAATGAGGAAAGCTGCCCAACTGCATGCAGTGCATCATCTATCGCCTGCGCACGAAAGATTAATAACTTTTTTCAAGTTGTTCCGCCCTATTCATAAATTGCAGAAAGGAGACTGGACTAAGTTGAGGACGGTCAAGAGATCAATGTACTCTTCTGTGCGCATGAGCACATAGGGTTCTGCAATTGTAGGGGGAATACGACAGGGTAGCGATGGTAGGGCGTCGTTGAACCTAGAAGGGAGAAAGAAGAGCAAACGACCGTATTTGCACCTTAATTGCTTCCTGGACTTTGCTGCTCGCAAGGAGTATCTCGACGAGGAGTCGGACATACTTCTCCCACCACAGAACTTCAACGGGCTGACTTTCTAGGCCGGCAAGGATCATCTCAAGCGCGTCTGTTGGACCCGAGGCCCCCAATGCAGATGGAAGGAAAGTGTCAGAAATGGTTAGACTACAGTCCCTAAGGGATAGGACGTCCCAGGGCCTTCTGTCGATACTTCTCTTTATCGACTTCATAAACTCCCTTTGCTCCTGGTGTCACGACCCTTAAATCACTTGGCTACGCTTTACCTGGATAATTTCCCTCCTGATAGAGAAGAGATGCCTCCAGGTACTGGCTCCGAGAGGTTCCGGTCAAGTCCTTGAACGCTCGATTATGTCGCATTGCAGGGGCCAGAAGTTGCTTCGCGGCACCATGATGGCCCTCTTTAATGCAGAGCTCTGACAAAAGAAGCTGGAGGGCAAGAGAATACACGTAGGTAATAGGGATCGAAAAGGATGAGGGTCAAAGGCCCGGTACGAGTAATTAGGACTAAACGAGAGGAGAAATGCTATGAAGGAGCACGGAACCCGAGCCGTTGCGCCCAACGGCAAACACAAGATATTAAGGGCAGCGGAGTTGGAAGGAACAAGCGAAGATCTGCAAGGAAAGATCACGGAAAGGCCTGGCCTAAGAAGGGCCAGATCAAGTAGGAGGGAGAGAGAACTAAGAGAGAGAAGTACGCCCAGAACATAGTGCAATTGAGTCTTTAGGTGAAGCTCACCCAGATATCGCGCGCAGCGACTTCGCGGAGGACATGCCGATGGCGGGATCCTGATGCTTTTGTCATCGGCTGGGCCTTCCCTTTGTTCCTTCCAGGGGCCTATCAAAAGTGAACAGCAAGACGGCGACGAATCGTATCAGCTACGAGAAAGAAAGGGACAGGGCAATGTCGATGGCCCCTCTTGCCGCCCTTCCCTTCGATAGGTCTTTGAACTTATCTCTAAACTCATGGGTGAAAATGGAGGGCGGAAGGGCAGTAAGAAAGGCCACTGACGGTCCCTTTGAGACAAAGCGCCAGACGTATGGAAAGGATACTGACTCGAAACGAGCAGGCTACAGGTGAAGATAAGAGGTTGGCCTTACCGCTCCTCCAACAGAGGTCTTTAAAGGTGGGTCTTCACCTAATCCAAGTTCTAGTTGCTGTTCTTGGCGTTCTACCTCGCCATTAAATGCCGCGGCAGCACTGGCTGGAAGGCCCAATGCACCTTAACGCCAGGGGGCCGGGAGGGGTGGGCCATAATGTGACGGAAAATGCGAGAATCGAGGATGAAGAGCTTAGCTCATTGTAGTTCAGTTCGCCACTCAGACCCATTCCTCTTATAGCTGAGTTTGTCACTCTCTCTTACTTCTCTCATCCCAAGAAGGTTTCTTCATACTTCATTCATTCTTCCTTCGTCTAAATGGGTTTGTTATCACAATCCTCTTAACATACCTCCAGCCTCTCTAAACTTCGCGGCTTCCTCAGGCAGTTGCATCTTAGATAATATCCTTGCTGCCTTGTGATTGCAGTACGAAGAGAGCTGAGAGGAAAGAGAAGGAAGAAGGACAGCTTTGCCTATTATGTCGGTAAGGCGGAGCGCAGGGAGAGAGAAGAGAGACAGACCCTGTTCCTCCAAAGTGTGCGCAGTCTTCAGTAGGTAATGGATTGTGAGAGAAGGCTTAGTGAGGGACGTTGAGTTGAGAGTGAATAATGTATCCTCTCGTTCCTTGTCAGCACCAGTACTAGAGCTGATAAGAGATGGAGGTGATGAGGAGGACAAAGGCAGCAGCACGGCCTCCAGCTCACGGGACACAAAGTTCCCATTTACCTAGAAAGAAGGGAGACAGATTTAATAGAGAGAAAATTGAAAAGAGATAGCGCAGACTCTGAGCACAGCGGTCGAGACCCTCAAGTACAGTGTCTGCGTGTTATCTATCTTTATCTCCTCCATGTTGCCCTTGCTCGGGCCCCAGTCCCAAGGACACCCACTCCCAAGGACACCCACTCTCTATTCCCTGACCAGTTTGCCTTGATTTGGCGTTTCTCCTTACCCACTCTCTCTTGTCCATAGAAACATGTAGGCTTGCGGCCGACTGCTCTCTAGCCCAATCGGCATACGATAGAGCTTTTTTGGCCTCTTCCGTTAGTTTCTCGTAGTCTCTTCGTAAGGTCCCGTCGACAGCGGTAGAGGCTGCAAGTTGCAGCATTTCTATCATGTAACCTAAGCTTATAAGGCAGCGACGGCTTCTCTCCTGCGTAAGAAAGAGAGAGTGCCAACGCATGACAGAGGGTGACATGAGCGTTAGGAAGCGCTGAAGGAGACACTGGTTAAAGGGACAAAGGGGTGGGGAGTGCCGAACGGGTTACCTCATAATCCTCCGCCGTGAGCGCATACATTGCGTAGAGTCTTCCGAGGCGCTCATAGTGAGGGACGTTAAGGATCTCAGCCAACTTCTCAGGATCCTGATGACGCTTCGTACGCCTCGAAGTGGAGAGTTTAGTCCCTACATCGGCGAAAAAACGTTATTCTACACTTCAGACAGACTGAAGAACTGAACAAAGGAGGTTGAACAGCAAGGTCACGGTAGAGACGGACGACTAAAGATGCGTGACAGACATAGCGATTAGGGACCGTGAGACCACCAAAGGCCTTAGGGAGAAGGGCGAGAGAAAAGGTTAGCTTAGAAACCCGCAAAGTGATAAAAGTCGGATCAAGCCTCAGGATTATTGCCTCCGAAAGCAACGAGCTATGCAAACATTCAAATGAGAAGTGATTACCTTTGGTTCTGTTAGAGTTGCGGGACGCTACGGAAGGTGCAGCACTTACTCGATCGCTGAACTCTCCTTCAGTCGATGGCTGGGGTATACCATAGATATCGCAAGAAGTAAACGTAAGACAGCTATTCGTAAGAGTTGATGGCAAGACTCAGAGAGTCACAAGCTCACCCTTAGGTCTACAATGGCCTGAACGGCCTCTTGAATCACATTGTCAACATCGTGGGCAGGAAAATCGTTGGAGTACATCCACTCGGCTATCTCTATGAGGAGGTCAACCCTCCCGATTGGCGGGCCAGGGCGAAGGACTTCCAGAGCTTGCAAGTATGCAGACAGCTGCTCGGCAAGGCCCGGAGAGGAGCGAGCGAGAGTCACCCATACACGAGCCTGTACGAAAAGGTTACGACATGTGAGAGCGACACAGAAGGAAGAACACAGTATCAAGGAGTATGCCGGTAATGGTCAGGAGCACTAAGAGGGAGCAATGGACGCCTAGAAACGGGCAGAGGACTAGTGGGGATGTAAGAGGACCTCAAAATACAAAGCAACCGTGGAGGCACCCCTTATACACTTCTCCGAAGAGAGTAGTGACCAGTCAATCATCTTGTAAGGAAGATGCTACAAGTGTAAAGCATGAAGACCGAAAAAGGTGCATAACAAAGAAACGCTAACCTGGAGCGTCGGGTTTGACTCCTTCATCTTGGTTATCCCGTCCAGTACGCTTAAACCCTAACAAGCAGCAGGTGCTAAGAATTGTGGCCCCACAAACCCGCATCCAACTTCGCTTCTAGATATCAAAAGCCATGCAAGCACTATGTCTCCCTCTCTGTACCGTGTTGATTAGTATACTCTTTGCAAGAGCTCACCAGTTTGCTCATAAAGAGTACTTTCCACTTCCACAGAGGCTTCTGCCATTGTGATGGTATCTGCCGGAAAGCGTTCTCCACCACCCTCAATCCTTCCTCAGATAACCCTGGGAAAAAATAGCTTAGACTTTAGATTCGCAGAAACAGAAGAAAACCGGAGAGAAAAACCAGCCCACGGGAGGCCATATCACCGCTCGTTGAGTCCAGGGGAAGAAAGACCGCTAGAGCGAAACGGTAGGGCGAGACAGGCGACAACTAAGTCCTGGAAGAGCAAGGACCTGTCCTGCAAGCTAGCGCTGCCAGCTCCATGCTTACCCTGGTCGTTGCATATCTCGCATAGCACACAATAGAGGGGGACCTGGATCTCATGCTTCTTCCTCTCTTTTACTGACTCCAGCCCCTTTAGCAGAGAAACGACCTAGCAAAGCGTACGTTGAGTGAGATCTGATAATGTTCTAACATAAAGGATAGATAACCTGTTCCCGGCAACATTTTGCTCTTCTAGGCTCTCACTTTCATCAGAAGTCAATACCTATCCCAAGCTTGAAGCCCATTCTCTCTTTCTCGTCCCACGATTCGCCTAACTGACATCGTCTAAGTGCGGCTTCACTCTATTCATGTTCACCCTTACATGCTTCTTGAGCAGCATTCTAGTCGATGGAGAGCTCAAGAGTGGAAGAGAGACGTTCCAGAATCTTTTCAACGCATCCATCATGACGACTCCATGCTGGCTCTTGGAGGCAAAGGAACAAGCGACCGAGAAGTGGGAAAGAGAGGACAGGCGCAGCTCATCCTGAAGAGATTTCTCCTGTCCACTAGTGATGAGGACTAAGTTCCGTGGTTATCCGTGGTTATCAGAACAGTAGCAACGGAGAAAGAAAGAAGGGGAAGTTAGACATGTGAAAAAGGAACGGTCAAGCAGTGATCTACGGCCAACCTTCAATGGCTTGGCCACAGAGGCATTCCGCGATTGAAAACCACCGCCAAATCTGAGCAGAGAGTGCTTCCCTCTGTTCTTGGCTCTCAGGGAGATAGGAAAGGAGCAGAAGGCAGGTCGATTGCGCCATTCGGCTCAAGCCTAGATCAAGAATAGACAGCGGAAGACATAATGAACATCATACAGCTCGCCCATTAAGAGTTTTTCACCTCAGAACGCTAGGATGGCGAGTGACGGCGGTACTGCTGGTTCATAGTGCAGGAATACTGCAGATTTGTCGACCAACCAAAAGTTTTGAAAGTGTTGGGGAAGGCGACGGAGCATACGACGAAAGTAAAGGAGCAACGGAACACAGGCAAATAATCTCGAGAGGAAAGAAGGCAGAACACTCTGGAACCTCCGCCCGTCACCTGACTTCAGGGCCGCTTCTGCTACTTGGCAGAGAGTTTGGCCGAGAACTTCCAGTTGTTCGTTGCCATCACGATCTATCAGAGAATAGAAAGCAGACGTTAACCCCATTGCCATCTCCCTTTTAATACTATCTCACGCTACAGTCGAGGCACAACTCATAAGAAGCCGTAACAAATAGAAGAAGTCAAACAATAAGACAATCGTGCATAGCAAGTAGCCAAGGGGAGATTTCAGGTTTCCTTACTCTTCTTGCTAGTGGCGAGCTTTATTATGTCCTGCAGTGCTTGACGCCTGGCTTCTCCGTTGAGACTTGCCGCTGTTTGATGGTAGACTTCCAACAAGACTAGAGCCCGCAGAGACTCTTGAGGAGGAAGAGACAGAGATTTGGGTGGAATACCTAAAAGAAAGCATACGATATGTAAGACTTTGGAGGTACTAGCCGTCAAAACAATGCCGGATCTTTGTACGTCCAAATGAAGGGAAAGGTGGGCGGAGCTGGGTCTGAAAGGCTGTTTGACGAGAATGGGACGGTTAAGACCAAAATACTGAGTCCAAGAAAGACTGCTTAGAGTGTGACCGCTCAGACAGAGCGACGATCTGTCAGCGCTTACCTGCTTTAAGTTCAGCCCTGGCTCTCTTGATCACCAAGCCCCTAAGGGAAAGTGAAGGATCGGATCCGACGGCATCCTTTAGGAGTTCCCTTGCCCTTTCTCCTTTTCCGTCTTCCTCAAGTAAAGTTGTCACAGCATCCACATATTGCGAGACCAGAAGACGATGAGCCGAGCCTACGGAACGAAGTGCGAGGAGTGTTCGCTCCAGGGTGTCCTTCAGCTGAAGAGTGGCCAATAACTGATGTTAGAGGCAGAAAGGAAAGAACAAAGAGAGCATTCTAAATAGGGGCCCAGTAGAGGGATTAGCAAGTGGAGTGAACGGGAGGATCTTGTAAAAAGATTGGCGTCAATGAGGGAGTGTCGCACAGAACACGAAAGAGCCAGATATCTATATGAACTTTCTTAGTCGGTGACACGAGCTCCGAAACCTGAAGGGAGAAGTGGAGACTACGTGGGCAGAGGCAGAAGTCTCAATCGGCAGCAGGGAAAGGTTTGAAAACTGTCTAATTCAGGGAAAACCGAAGACTCGTACCTCAACTATCATGAACTTCACAAAGTCTCTCTTCATAAGGTGAAGGTGATAATTCCATATATATATCGCTGCGTTCTCTACCAGCCACTTTTCCTTCTCCCTTTCACCAATGTCCCTTGCCCCGGAAAGTAGGGCCAAGACCTTTTTCTTGAGGTCTTGCAACTCCTCCTCAACTCCGTCTACGGCCACACCCAGTGCGCGAGTGTCAAAGGGTAGCCTGCATCGGTTAGGAACGGAGGGAAGTGGGACCAAGTGAAATTGAGTGAGAGAAAGATAGGATGACGAGACTTTTGAGACCAATAGACCAAGGAATTCCCGGATGGACGAGAAGGCAGAAGCTGAACAAGGTTATTCAAGAGAAAAAATTGGACTAGCCAATCATCAAGACACGGCAGCATGTGATGAAAGTGGATTGCAATAGATTAGTAGAGGGAAGTGACGATGAATGAATTGCACTGGCTGCTAAAGCAGAGATTATGTAGCTTACCTTTCTCCGTTTAAGGTTGGCGCAAGCACGTTTGTGTTATATTTGGCGACCTCTCCCGCGTAGTATTCTGCTAAGATAAGCTGCGCCTCTCCTTGGGAAATAAGGAATGGCCTGAAGCTCCCTCCTCCACGCTCCCCACTTTTTCCTACTCCCCGCCATTCGCCCCCTAGTATAAGAG
The DNA here is from genome assembly GCA_900088475.1 of Hyphochytrium catenoides. Lineage (NCBI taxonomy): Eukaryota > Hyphochytriomycetes > Hyphochytriales > Hyphochytriaceae > Hyphochytrium > Hyphochytrium catenoides. The sequence goes on from FLMG01000761.1 coordinate 50,424, forward strand.
CCGCAGCCCTGAGTACTAGAGGAGATGCGCGGATGGCCCAGGAAAGTTTACAGATGTCGCTGCAAAGAGACATCCGCAGCTTCTGCCTGGGGGTTGGAAGATTCCTATCCCAAAAAGTGTCAGGGTAATGGTGAAGAATAGGACCAAAGAGCAGGCACAGTACACATTCTGCTTTAAAATACTCTCTCATCCTTATTCCCTCATCCGCCAACGGATCCCTTTTCCCCACCTGTCAGTTGTGAATACGCCTGCGCTAGCGCTATTAGGAACGGTTGTTTTCTTTTCTGCTTCCTCTCTGTTTTCCTCCTTCTCCATGACAAGACCTTGATCAATAAGCCCCAAGGCCCGAGATAAAAGCGACATCTTCAGGTTGCTATTAAAATACGAGGGAAGGGAAGCAGAACGGGTTAGGGAGGGGCAGTAGGAACGTGAGGTTCCTAAGGATTGACTGAGCGCGTTACTGAATCCTCACGATGAGGAAAGGTGAACTTGAGCTAAGTCCATTGCACGTTCTGGGACTGCAAGAAAATGAAGGAAGAACAATGAATCTGACACAGAGAGAGAGAGTAAGTAGTGAAGTGCGAAACCTGTCCTTAGCAGTCTTCGCTTGTTCGACAAGTAGTAAGGCCTGCTCCTCCAAGGACTCCGGGTCCTTATAGAGATTCAATTTCAGCTCGAGAACAGTCGCCAATGGTAACAGGAACCTAATAAAGATATAGGGACGCGGATGAAGATGAAAATGATTAGGCGGCATGGAGATGGAGCTGAAAACAAAGAGAAAGAACAAGAAGGTGAAAGCCGACGGACAATAGCTTTGAAGGCTGGAAAGTATCGAAGAAGATCAATGAAAAGGGAAGAGGACTTTTCAATGATTACTTTCAGGCCCTTTAGTTGAAAGAACACAAGCACAGGTTGAGGTTCACATAGGTTACTTGAATATCTGCCCACAATTGCGCATACTATCTCATCTCTTTGCTTCTTATAAGGTCGTCGTCCTTACCTATCCAAGGGCCTCCTTTCCTCATTATTGGCCGTGCTGACCTCAGGTGGCATCGTCCGCTCTACCTCCTCAGGCGTGGCAGAGACTGCCTTGCAGTCACGAGGGATAACAACCTTTCCATAATCTAAAGCCAGACTCTTGTTCACCTAATAGACGGGCGTTGACATCAGGCGGGAGAGCCATAAGAGACAGTGACATTAGGAACACTGTTAGTCGAGGCTGTAAGTAAGCACGTAGATAATCACAACCCAACGCAGGAGAATTTGACACAATAGTGGCGAGGCTCACCTCTGGTCTTGCTTTTACGAGGTAGTCCTCCGCCATTTCGCACTTGGCAAGCTCGAAGTGTAATTGAGCTCGCAGTTGGAGCAAAGGGGAAGCCATGTCATCCAATAGTGTGATAGCCGCTGAGTAGTTCACCGAAGGGGAGAGCAGGAGAAGGTAATTGAACAGCGGAAGTGGAACGAGTAGACGAAATGCGGCCATTAGCTCTAATTTATAGTCAAGTCCATATAGAGGACGCTAAGGAAAGTCAAAGATAAGCAGAAAATGCCATGCTACAGACAGAGCACTAGTGGGAAAGGAGACAAATCGAACACGAAGTGGAAGAGCTTTATCCTACTCTGAAATGCTCTATGGACGTGCTTTCTCAGCTGGCCTGTCAGGAGCGGTAGAGAGATGTTCCAGAGAAAGACGCTCGCTTGTTGCACAAGCATCTGGCTGCTGACATTCTTTGCTGCGGTAAGCGATCTGTTGCAGTAAAGTTAGCTTCCATATATCAGAATTAGGCTATGCTAGTGGCGAGCCTCCCTCAGAAAGAGACAAGGGAAGCACGAGATGCCTTTACCGTTCCAGGAGCTTTACGGCCTCAACAGTGTTCATGATCTTCTGTTTCTCTATCTCCACCTCTGACATGGTTGGATCCGGCGACTCTGCGGAACACCCGAGAAAGAAAGATGGTTGCATAGTTAACAAAGCAGTAAGAAATAGCTAATGGTCAAGAGTGCACAGGGGGTTCAACCTAAGGCGGAGACAAATCAAGGAGCTGGGCACTATGCTCGCTTGGATCTTGCCCTATACTTTTAAGGAATCAGTGAACTCTAGTAGAAGCTTTAGCTTACCATGCATCTTACTAAGCATCAAGGCCTTTAAGCAGTCTAACTTTATGCTGCAAAGCTTTGACCTGCAGGAAAAGGAGATAAGTGAGTCCAGTATAAGGCGCAAATTGAATGGCATGACGCGTAGAGAAGCCTTGCTGGTAGGACGTGGTAGATGAACATGCAGAGGTTTTCGGGTCCAAGCGAAGAACTGGAAGGATTGCGGACTAACCAAAGCTGCAACTACTGTGCCTTGAGAACGACTTACCTCGACTTGCTCGCCTGTACCCTCTTTTGGCACTCTTCTCCAAGGGAAATGAAGCCGTGGAAGGCAGCTAATAGGCCTACTTCCGCTATTAGGTCTACTTCTTCTTTACCTCCTCCTCTCTTAGCGACAGAGCTATCCAGTTCGGTCCCTTCGGAGGGCTCAATTACCTTTACAAAGAGTGATGAGGCGGTAAATGAATATAGTGGCAACAGATGACTGCCACGGGAGATGATAAAGTGGAGGATGCAGACAGTGTGGAATCCTGGGTATGGATTAAACCTCAAGAGGTAAACAGAATAGCAGCAATGAGTAGCTTGAGAGAATTCAGAAGCGTTGCAGGGATGCAATGGCGTACAAAGAACTAGGAAAGATAGAAAGGCCAACCTTAAGAACCTCCCTGAGTTCAGCCTGCAGTTTCTCCTTAGAAACAAGTCCTGAGCGGAGAACCTGTAGGGCCACTCGACCTCGACCACAGGGACCGACCGCTTCCTGACGGCCCATTTCAAGTAGCGCCCTGGCCTCAGGTCGGGGACCACGGCCTAAAGATGCATAACGGACGTGACGAAGACAATCGCAACGAGGTATTGGATAACAACTAGGGATCAGGGAAGGACAGCAGCAGCATTGGATGATGGAGAACGAAACTGTTACCGAAATGGACCAGGAGGCAGCAAATGTCGTTAACAGTGTCCGTCCCTCTTTGTTCAAGGCCGCGGGCAAGCTCTAGAGCTTCTCCGAGTGCCCTCTGGCATCCAGGCAAATCATCGTTTTCTTCTAAAGAAAATGCGAGGCACACTAGGCATTGCAGCTTCCACTGAATGGATGGTGGAAGTCGATGTGATGTTAGAAAGTCATTGTAACGGGAGAAAATGCACACACCAGCGTGGACTGGGAATAAAGGAGAAGGGAAGAGCCGAGTGGGCAACTGAATTTGGAGCGGTAATGAAGGAATATACGAGTACTGGGACTGAGGTCTCTTAGATATTTCAACGAGGCAACTGTCCATCAAGCGGTAAGCATACTATAGAAGCTCCAAGTTCCAAGCTCTACCTCTTTGTTTGACGTGCTCGGAAGAACTGCAATAACCCTCGACAGCGTGGAAGTAAGGTGGCTGTCCGATGGTTAAAGGTTATGTTCCTTAGTCTTTGTCACGCGTGATTATGAAAGAGAAACTAATAGACATACCGGTAGCATCCCTCTTTCATCAGTGGACGACCTATGTTCCAAAAATGTACTGCAGCATTGTGTAGCAGATAGGTACCAGTTTCCTGAATATCTGGGCGACAAGCGATCTCTACTGCTTGCGATATGAACTACACAGGGTAAGATGAACAGACGTTTGATAAGAACTGGAAAGAAAATTGGAGGTGGACCGCTCTGTCAGCAACTTATGAGGCGCCCAGATAGACTTAGAAGCTTACAGTATCACAGCCTAGAAGTCAGAGACAAACATGCGGCAATCAGGAAAAGCAGTACAATGGTCACCAAGGCTAAACTAAGAAGTAGGCGACAGGCCAGAGGAAAGACATAACGCCCTGCCCAAAGCAGCAGGAGATGAAGAATTCGGGATGAAGAATAACAACGATAAAAAGTACCTGAAATGCAGATAGAAGCTGCATGACGGCTGCTCCTCCTCTCAAAGTCTGCGCTTTCTGGGCCTCCAAGTTTGCCCTGATAAAGAGTACCCGGCAGTAGTACTACAAGGTAAGAGGAGGTAGATCACGTACAGGTCAGAGGACTCTAACTAAGAGGTAGACAGTAGAAGGCGGAATGGCAAGGTCATAGGTCTGAAGGTACAGACAAGGAGACAGGAATAGAGTGAAAGAGACAGGTTAAGAGGCAGAGGGAGCGAACAAGCTCTAGGTCTCAGCGAGGGACACCAAAAGGAAGGTTATTTTTAAGGACCCCAGCGTGAACTTCCGACAATGAACTAGACCGGGGGAACCACGCCCGGGACAGCTATCGAAAGAGGATTAGCTCAAGGAGTGGCATGAATTTTTCGATTAGCACCTGATCTTGCCCCGGATTGTCCAAGAGGTATTCTGCCGCTGCCTTCTCTGCAATGTCCAGCTCTCCGGCAGCCATACCTGCCTCTCCCGCTAGGACAAGGAGCTCAGGACCTCGCAGAACCCACTGCTCAGGTCCTGAGGAGAAGGCCGCATTCCTGCACCTGCTTAGGGCCTTGAAGCGCTCCCTGAGGAGTTGATGGAGCTGGGCAAGGAGCTCCTCAGTGCTCGCGTTGGGGTCATCCCCTTCTTTGCTCTTGGCCTTCTTGCCAAAGCCCCTCTCATCTTTGAGCCACACTGCTCTTTCAGTAAGCTCCTTAAAATCCCTGTAGAACTGTTGTGCCACCGCCATACTTCTGCCAAACTGCGACAATCAGTTCCCCCTCCCTCACGTAGAGGCATACGCTGTGGTTACGTTGCCCACATACGGCGGACCTCTCTTAATCTCTCGCTTGGCGCTGTGCCCACTTGAGTCGTCCTTTCGTACTGCTCGTACCCTGGGTCTGTTATTGTCTCTACCTGCCAAAGGTGAGACCACGATGTACGACGACGCAGATGCGGGCTGAGTAAGCGCTACAACGTGCTATTGCCAAGAGGAGAAGAGCCGACCATCTGAGACGACCAGCGCCGCCAGCTCTCGGGGGACATCAAATATCGGGCGGAGGGAAGAAATGAGTTGAAGTGGGAGGAAGTATGAGACTGCTGTAGGGTGACAGAGAGAGGAGAGATAGGGAAAGGAAGTGCAACATAAGGCAATGTAAACAGACAGAGAGGAGAAAGAGGTGAGAAGAGTTTAGACAGAGAGCACCAGAGTGACGCTTCGTATCAAGAGGATAGTGACATGCATCATATTCTTTGGTGGTAATGGTTATATATGGTAGCGATAATGAATGGCTTGTAATTGGGCCCACTCCCAAAAGGCGTGACCAGCGAGTGACCCGAGGGCGGAATACTCCTGGGTAGAAAGCTAGGTCCTGGGCCTTAGAGTGTAGCACCCACACGGCTAATGTTCAGTATCAACGTGTCTTCAAGCGGACCTTGGATGACGCTTCTGATCTTCTGATCTCTGCCACCGGAAAGCCTGCCTTGCCCTGGTGGTTATATGCTGGGAGCTATGCTGGGGCAAAGGTCAAAGTGGACGAAGGAGGTGGAGGGAGATGAACGATTGAGCTGAGCTGATTGTCTTGATTAAAGCAGCTGGAAGAGTTGGATGGCAGCGCTCGTGCTGGTGAAGGCCTGGAACGGCTGCATTTAGTGGCCCAGCGGGCCGTCCCTGTCCTGGGCAACGTCAAGGAATGAGTGGAGATTGCACTTCAACCCGGCGGGTATAGAGTTGATAAGGCTTATGAGGAGTGGTCTATGAGTCAGGGTAGACTACAAAGGGAGGCAATGCATGAAATGCGGGGCTTGTGGCAGGGAGGGAGGCTTTGGATTGAACAGCGTAAAATCTCTGTTCCTTCACGGCCAGTTAGTATGCCAGAAAAATAAGTCTCAGGACTCGGCCTCTCATTAAGGCTTTTTATGTCGTATTGCCAATGGCGAAGCTCCAGCCATTAGCACTTTGGAAAGACTTTCCTTATATTGCTTCACTCCTACAGGCTCGCTCTCCAAAGAATTTCCACCGCCCGGAGATGGCGTTCCCCTCTCTTTCTCAAGAGAGAGATTCTGGTAGCCTCCTCCAAAGTGTGCCGTTGAGCTCTCTTTCTCTTTGTTTGACGAAGGGCTGACGAGCCTTCTGCTGATAGTAGAGGAACAGGAGGCGGAAGGGAGGATAGGCTCCACGATGCGAGGTTTTAATGGTGAAGAGGGAGGAAGGGCATCCCTCGAAGGTCCCTCGATTGACAGAGCCTGAAGTGGGGTCATGCACTTAGACTCTTCACTTGGCTCAGTGGCGAGATCAATCACAAGTTTGGAGAATGAGATTGGACCACATGGCAAAATCTTACTGCAGGAGACTGAAAGAAGCAGCAACAACTATGACGAGAGGACTAGCTGATCTCAACGAGCCATTGGAGGAGAAGGGCGCAAACGCAAGCTGCCGAGTCTTGAAAGAAACTTGTCCATTTGAGATAGTTTACCTGGTTGCTCTTCACGTCTTTTTTATTCTTCTTCTTCCGCTGTCGATCCCGAATAGTGGTCTCTTGACTAATCTTTAGCTCCCTAAGCTTGGCTAGATGTTCATCTTGTTGTCGCTGGTAGAGAGACATTCTTTGCTCCCTGGGAAGAAGGAGTCAGAAGGAAGGAAGGCAATAGAAGTAACACGTGAGAATGTGGTACCCTCAGTGAACCACGTACTCCCAGCCTCGACTCAAAGGATCATAGGACTATAATCAGCAAATTGACGTATAAAAGAGGACAGGAGCTCACTATCTCAGGGACTTTGAATAACTTGGGAAAAGACAAAGAAAGTCGATGAGTCGTACTTAGATGCCTCCGATACGGCCAGCTTATAGTCATCTTCGGCTGCTCTACTCTTCCGTTCCTCTGATGCCCTCCTCCCCTGGCTCTGTATGTACTCTATTCGCTGCTTCAGCTCCTCCGTCATCTGCCGGTGCTTGCGCAGACGCAGCTTTTCTCTTCTTGCTGATCATACCGATAGAGAAGAGCGTCAAGAGAGTATCCGTCAGTCAGGGAAGCGAATGGCATTCGGCAAGTTACTTCGTCTTGCTGACTTGTTCACTCGTAAGCAAAGAATAGGCAGGAAATCAAATGCCAAGGGGGTGAAGCTCAAGAAATGAAAGGAAATACGTACTCTCTTCTTTCTTCGTCATTGGGAAAATCAATTGCCAAGGGGGTGAAGCTCAAGAAATGAAAGAAAATACGTACTCTCTTCTTTCTTCGTCATTGGGGCAGCTTGTATTGGCTCGGCTGTAGGCATGAGAAACTCCTTCTCATAGATGTAGCCGCTGGACTGATCCAGCTCGGGATATTGGGAGATAGCCTCATAAGGAGAGAGGAAGTGAAAAGCTGAACGTGAAGTTTGCGGCGTTCTTTGCCCCTTCCATGCTGTTTCCCTATATTGCATAAGATAAAAGTCTCTAAGAGGATGGCGAGTAGCTCTATAGGGGGGAGGAGTCCCAAATGAAACAGTCTTAAAACAAAGTAGAGATTAAGCTTGCTGGTGCCTTAGAAGAAGCTTGAACTGCCAGAGACCCAAGCACAACGTCCATGAACAGGGGAAACCTGGTACCATGAAGAAAGATGCAAGAAATACAAGGGAACCTCTCTATAGCTTCCGTAAGTTCAAGAGACACCGCCTCCGCCAAAGTGTAAACGTCAATAGCGGGCGGCGCAGAGTCATTGCTGAGTGAGCTGACGGCTTTTCTCTGCCCAATAAGAATATTACTAGCCGCATTCTCCCTCTCTCGCCGGGAAAGAAGCTTCAGTGCCTTAAGTGCTTCGACCTCTCGTCGGGGATGCTAAGGAACACATCCGTGGGGAGAAAGGGAGAGGAGTTAGGCCAGCGATCAAGTCACCTCTTCAGCGTCACCTTTTTATCTCTTCCCTTCTTTGTGCCCTCTATCCCAATCTGTCAATACCCTCTTTATGGTTCTGATGTCTTCGGTATAACTAAATTCTACCTATAGCCCTCTTTCACTCTCAAGTCAGACGCTTGGTTCCCTACCCCATTGAAAGGAGCCTCCGAGTGCGAGTCAGGAAAGAATGGGATGGAGAGCCGCTCATCGAGGCCCAACAGGTAAGCAAACGGAATCGTATCATCAAACTCCTCCTCCCATTGCTCTGAGATCATCCTCTTAGATGCGATGTAGGTCAGAATACGCCAGCAATAGGGAACTGCAAGTGAGAGATGTTCCTAGAGCATCCTGATGGGGCTGACGCTTCATCCCTTAGGGTCTTCACCGCATCGCTCAGGCGGCGCGTTCGAACCCTCACCTAACATCATCTGCTCTCCACTTGCTTCTTTTGAGAGATCCTAGATCGTTGTATACAGCTGGAGGAGGTCGGACCTCAGCTCGATGGAGCGAGACAGAGGCGACATCGATGGAAGCGGCTTGGAAAAGAGAGAAAGAGGAGAGAGGACGAGCGGCAATGCAGGGACGGAAGGGAAGCTGGTGTAGAGCGGAGCACTGACATGCTCCGTTTAGTCGCATTTTGATTGTTTCTCCCCAAAGCTGAAGGGCTACACAATGCTTCTAGCTAGTCCTAAACAATAGCTATGTTATTTACTAACAGATGTACCTATCCATCTATTGGAGTAGAGGGCTGTCCAGTCCAAAGATTGTACGTTCCAAAAGACACATTATGTTGTAACGCCGTAGGAGCCGCTAGCGGCCCCTCGACTGACCTTGACACGAAGGAAAGATTGCACTTCACCACCAGAGGTGGCATCGTTGTAACCATGACGCGACAGTGTCGGCCGAGGGCATCTATTCGTGGAGAAGAGAGAGACGAGAGACTGGAAAGAGTGGTGCAATGTAGGCGTGAGGCTGTTAGCAGAGAGCACTGGCTTCTTCCAGCGGTCACTACAGGCCAAGTAGAGGCTAGGCTTCTTGAAGAAACAAGCGATTCTCCAGGTGGTGGTAGGTGGTGGGGTGACGGAGGATGAGGACTGGCCCGTGGCTTTGACTCGTAGAAGAGCAAACCTCCTAATAGTAACTCTGACGCCTCTTCTCTGTGGATTTCCTGTAAGCCTCTGGTCCTACCTCCCTGCCTCCCCTTAAAGATCTCTAGTACTCAGCCTCTGTTGCGGCTGAGATCATGTTCGAATATAATGGAGTGGGGGACCCAGCAGGAATCAGCTTAACAGGCCTTAAGCTTCGTCAACTTGTGTCTGCTGTTAGTATGTCTTAGCACCGCCCTTGGGAACTGCCTAGAGATTGGAGCGACGACATCGTCCGGCCTGCCATCCAAGATGTTAAGAATCTGCTGTAATGCCGCAGAATCAGTCGGGATGGCTGTATGCTCACAGTCGATATAGTAGCACCGATTCGGGTGCAGCTCCTCACATTTGCCGCCCATGTTCTGGCTTAACATGGGGACCGTACCGTCCCCCTGCAGGTAGTTGTGGGCGCGGAAAGACACCACATGGCCCTTGTCGTCAAGCACTTCCGTCATAAAGTGCAGTGTGCTCACATTGTACCCTACGAAGTAGTACACGTCTACGTCTTTTAATGTCTCTGTTGGCTTGAGCTCAGCTATGAACCGCTCGCCCTTCCCTAACAGAGCGTGGTTCGCCCACTCCCTCGAGCGGAGAAAGGCCATAGACTCCTTATAGCTGGTCAACACATGTAAGCCCTCTTCCTCGTCGTCCTCGTCAGACCAGTCTGCTTCGTAGCTGAGTAGCCTAGAGCACCAATGAGCCTTCTCCTGTGCTCTCTGGGGACGGGTTACTATATAGTGATCATCCACCATCTCAAAGTAGTCATGATTGGGGAAGCACTGGTAGGCTGCGGGCCAGTTCCTCATGAGTTTCTGAAGCACTGGAGCGCCAACATAGTCAAATGGTTTCCCACAAATCTCCCCAGTCTCTGCAAGGAACAGGTTCCTTGGTGTGCCAAAGAAAGGGGTAGCGATAGAAACAAATTTGTCCACCTTATGTTTCTGGGTCTGGAGGTACTTCGTGGCAACCAGTCCACCTATACAAAGAGCAACTATCGAGACTTTTGGAACCCCCAGACCATCTATGAATGGAACCAACTGCGTTTCCGCTGTCACGCTGAAGTCTTGTCTGAAGTCGTAGGGAAAGACATGGACATGTCGCCCTGAAGCTTTAATGGCCTTAACGATAGGACTGAAGTAGTCAAAAGGCGCTTCCATCAATACCCCAAGAGGCTGTAAGTCATGCAGAGGCCTTCCGTCGGCGTCAGAAGAAAGCATATTCATGCACTGGAAAAGGTTGAGGAAGTCAGGGATCCAGGCGTTCCTAAACACCCCTTTCTTATCCTTGCCACCCAGTCTTGTGCCCATAGCGCCAGGTATAAAAATAACATGCTCGTTCACAGAGCCCGGGGGTCGAATGGGCAGAGATAGCTCTTTGGGTTTCATCATGTTTCTTCTTTAAAGGAAGGCGAACGGAGCAAGGGTCACCACGACTAGCCGTCTGCAATACGCAATCGCCGTCTTAATGTCTTGGTAGCAGAGCGAACAGTGCTCGACGGCCCGGCAACAGTTCTCATACAGAGGTTAGGCTGCCGCTATCGACTCCTGGATGAGAAGCCAAATAACTCCTTACTGATAGCCACAATAGAAGGTGACGAGGAAGGCTGCCACTGAGGACTCAGCAGGCACCGAAGATGAGCATCAAAAGGCACCAAGAGCACAGGATGACCGTGACGGGTGAGGATGATGACGACGAAACAAGCAACAGCAGGAGACAGGGGAGCTGGGCAGAGGAGGAGCTCACACTTTATCAGAATCAGAAAGGAGGAAACTAGGGGCCAAAAGTCCAGATTCTCTCCAATGCCCCATGACACATTTCGTCCGAACGGCCCCATGTGGCTGATCTTATTTGTCATAACGTCCAGTATTTAATACATATTCATAATAAAGGTAGGGAAGTATTGTTTATGCGGAATAGCAGTCCAAACCTTTCAAAGTTGTGGCGACGGCGTTTCCCAGTAGGGCAGAATAGGCGTTACCGGCTAGCGGCGCGAATGGTGATCAGAACCCAGCCTGGGCAATGCTTCAAGGAGTCGAGAGGATGCGGAACGGATGAAGAGACAGGATGGGAAAGAGACATCAAGGGAGCTTGACGGCAGAGCAGAGACACAAAGGCGGAACTCTTGCACCGACAAGCTGGTAGCACGGCATACCCTTAAGCAAGGCAAAGCGCCGACAGCGTGAAGTAGGAGAACGGGGAGCTGTGACTACGACGACTAGCGGCCGTTGCTCGTCGGAACAATAATGGAGGAAGAAGACAATGCTCCTCCAGCTATTCAATTGAAGGATGAGGTCTTTGATCTGGACTTCCATCCAGTTCACGATGTGGTAGCTGCTGGCCTGGTTACCGGCGGAGTGCAGCTGTAAGCGAAATGTCTTAACATGCGGAACACGACCCTTGAACTTAGCCCTCTTGCTAACTGCAGTTACAAATACTCTAAAGACGGCACCGATCTGGTCCTCGACATTAAGAGTCATGCAAGCTCAGTTAGATCAATCCTATTCGCTCCCGACGGCAATGGTGAGTTCGTATCATAATCCTTATGGCTGATTGACCTACTTCCTGACATTTCTGCAGCCCTCTACTCAGCATCTTCTGACAAGTCACTTCGAGCATATGGTACCACAGGGCAGGAGATGTGGACCGCTGCTGACGCCCATTCGTAAGCCTAACTCCTTACCTGTTTGGACCTGAGTTTCGACTCTAACGGCTCCGTTGTTTTACCATCCATTGGTTTGGCGACTGTGTAACCTCGGGTCCAGTTGCGCAGTGAACTGCATGTACTCCGTGGATCAAAATATTCTTGCAAGCGGAGATGATGAAGGAAATCTTAAGGTATATATAAACACAGCGACCAACACCATTGCTCCTGACGCATGTTCCCGCCACCGAGAGTATACCGGGCCTCTTTCTACCCCATCTATGGCTAATCGGCAATCTATCGTCGCGGCATCTCGCCGCATCTCTTCACTAGCGGCTTTCGTTCCTGGAACCCTTATCCACCATTCATCTCTAATACTTTCTCCTCTACTGACACTCCGGTAGATCTGGGATTTAAGGGCTCAGCGGGTCGTGAAGTCCTACAAAGAAAGCGAGGTGCGCCTTGACAGACAAACACTGCATTTTGTAGGCAGTCCTTGGCTACGTTCAGCTGTGTCTATCTCCTGATCTGTGAACAAGCTGTGCAGGATTGCTTAAATATACTTTCTACTTCCAATGTTGCCACATTCGCAACTTCTAACACCTTGTGTACCCACTTAGGACTTTATCTCTTCAATCACCAGTAATCCAGCTAACACACATCTGGTCGCCGGGAGGTTGGTCATCTCTTGGTCTCGCAAGCTCTTGTCACATACCATTTTTCCTATGGAAATCTTTATTTCTACTCGATGAGTTGCCGTTCCTCAGCTCCGCCCTCGCTTTCTGCTTGCTCGTTGCTGCTTTACTGTCCATCTCTAACGGCAAGTTTCTCCCTTTTCCGTCCCTTCGCCTCTGATCCATCTACCCGCTTGTTCTTGACCTTTACCTCTCTGCGCGGGTTATGTCCTCCGCCGCTTATGGGCCGCAGTGGAGATGGACGCTTGACAGTCTTTGATATGGCTACCGGCACATTATGGGGCAAGAGTGATGATATGGAGGATGAGCTTCTGTCCGTCGTCGTGATCAAGGTAGCTGGTTATGAAAAATCTCCGGTGTCAAGCCTATCTACATCTGGACGAGTTGATTTTGGACCTCTCCGTTCACTGTTATTTCTAGTATTTAGAGCGTTCTAGTACTCTTTACTTATGTGCCATATAGATGATCCTCATTAGTCCTGCTTTCTCTGCACGTGCTAGAATGGTAAGAAGGTTGTTTGCGGAAGTCAAGACGGGGTGCTGATGATTTGGAGCTGGGGAACGTGGGGAGACATCTCCGACCGGTACCCTGGTGAGTGAAAGGGCGCAATAAGCTACTCCCCTTTTATCTGGAAGAGGCATATCCTCGCAAGCCATTCTGTGTTTATAGGCATGTGCTCGCTTGTTTGATACCGTTTTTACTTCGTCCTTCCTTCCTCTCAGTCTATGGTAGTTGCGACATTACTTAACTACCCGATGTAGGCCATCCGGAGTCAATCGACACGGTCTTGGCCATTGATGAAGACACCATCTGCACCGGGTCAAGTGATGGCATTATTAGGTAGGAAGTGGCAGCAAACGCTGCGAGATTGGATTATACTTTGAATGGGCCCTGAGATATCTGAGAGTTAATTCCTCAAGAGACAGTTAGAGTGAGGGTGTACTCATGAGTCTTATCTCCATGACCACCCTAGGATTGTGAACATCCACCCGAATAAGCTGGTAGGACTGGTAGGAGATCATGAGAACTTCCCTGTAGAGCGAATGAAGGTAAGTATGGCACTACAGGGATAGCTCCTTGGTGATTGCAGTCATGCTAAAACGATACAGCTCAGCTTGTCACTCCTTCTAATAATTACATCATCTTTGTCTCTCTCTTTCTCTCTCTCTCTCTCTCTCTCTCTGTGTCTCTCTCTGTCTGTCTCTCTCTCTTTTTTCTTTCCTTCTAGTGGTCCAGAGATAAGAGCCTCATTGGCTCCGTGTCGCACAATAGTACCATCTCATTCTGGGATGTCGAATATCTCAAGGAGGGAGACCTGGCCAACGCCGAAGGTGTTGGTAAGTTGGTCTTACGAGCTGTCTGAGCTTACCCCACACAAGTCTTCAGTTCTTTGGAGAATCATGCCAGTCATTCTCTCTTTCATCCATTAACAGCCTGATTTTTGTCCCTTGTCCGTTGCTGGCTTTCAACTTGCGACAGAAATGGATGAGAATGAGGGCACTTCCGACGATGATAGTGATGACAGCATGAGCGAAGAGGAGGAGGACAAGGCTACAGCCCCCAAAGCTATTCGAGGCAGCAAGAAGTCGGCCGCTGAGCAGTTCTTTGCTGACCTGTAGAGTTTATTATCTTCTCTTATCAGTTGGCCGCCTGGAGAGTATCTTTATCACAACCTCTTCCCTCCTACTTCTACTTCTCGTTGGACATCTCGCGCGGGTCCCATATTTATTGCCTGGGTTATAGCTAAAGATAACTATCTCACTTATTTTAGGTCCCACCAGCTCCCAATGTCCTTTCCACTATTTCTGCCGTTAGCCTTAGAACTGCACCTTGATAGGCCTAAACATCTGTCTCTCTGAGTTAGCGGCATTGACAGCCTCTTCAGATGCAACAACAGCTATATTCTGTCTCTTTTTCAGAGAGAAGAGAGCCATCGCTACTTCTCCAAAGTGCCTTCTATCTGTTTTTAGAATCTGCGTCCTCCTTGCCTGTCTTTCTTCCGGGGATTCTCCTACTAGATACTGGCAAAGCGAGGCGAAGCCCTACATTGTTGTGAAGAAAGGGGTGAGATTGACTGTGACCTCGGCTTGATCGTACGTGACCCACAAGACATCCAGTCCTCTACATCGGTCTTCACCCATGTTTGGCATTCACGTGGCCATTTATAGCTTGTATTGCCATGGCTAGCTGATGGCGGTTCTCCCGCTAAGGGAGTCGCGTGTACCTATATCGACACCGTACCCCCAAAACCGCCACCTTGCCCCATGGCCCATTAAGAATACTATGTGCGACAGCAGTGCCATTACCTGTGCATCAGGCAGAAGCGGGTGATCTACGCCAGCGATAGTCCCTATCACAGCATCTGAGATATCTTTCTCCGTCAGCTCGCCGGCCTTGCTCTTCAGAAATGCAGCGGCTCCACCATAAACCTCTAACGTGTCTAACAGATTCGGGTCTAGCGAGGCGAGGAAATAACAGCCCATAACGCATGGGGCAGAAGACAACTTAGGTTGTGGAAAGTCAATCGTCGAGACTAATTGGCTGCAAAAAGTAACGGCCATTCAATAGACCCGAAGCTTGACACGAAGTTATTGCGAACGGGATTGTCACAAGGCAGAGGGTGTCAAGACACAAACTAAACTAATAAAGAGAAGGGACCTTAGAGTGACGGACAGACTTTACTAGGTGTATACCTCGGTAGCTTAGGAATGCGAATTGCCCCGAACGCCTCGAGAATCTGGCAAAGCCTCCGTAGGCCCCGCCGTGCACTCTCACCCGATCCCAAAGGTAGGAAGTGCCTAAAAACTTGCTCACTACATGGATAGATCCGTCGTACTTGTAGCCCGTAGTAAACAGATTTCCCCCGGCACCAACATACTTTTGGTACCAACGTGGAATGAGGCATGGCGCATGGAGGGAGGGAAGTAAGTCAATAAGAACCGAGACAAAAATAACACATTGCCAAGTCTCGACCTGGGAGTGGGCCGTTATTCAGTCTCAGCAAAAGAGAAGCAGCAGGCAGTAGACCGTCCATTATGCTCAAGACAAGACCGCAATGATAATGAGCAAGAGCGTCATCGCAAATAAGTATAAGGGAGAAAAGGAGAGAATAGCTACGAGGCTAAACTTCTTATCTCTAATGCCCTTACATTAACTTGCGTTGGGATAACGAAGGCCTCAGAGAGAGGCTTGGCCGTTGCCTGCCACTTCCAAACATGCTCAGTGCCTAATCAGAGTAGGCAGGGGGTGAGAAGGGGAGGGCACCCCAGTCAAGCACCAAGAAAAAGGTTACAGGGTTTGTTCTTGTTCTAAGGATTAGGTTGAGCGTTTGTCCCCAGTACCGCTCCTGTCTAAGATGTGCGGTATACCTCTATCCTCCCCTTCTGGCAAGCTTTCCAAAAGCTCGTGCAGCGGTTTGGAAGAACTATGCAAGGTGCTCTCATCGCCGGTCAGGTTGACGACAAGCCCTTGTCGCTGAAGGACTGAACTGCGCATGTCTTCGAGCCTGGACTCAAGGTGTAATAGGAAAGAAAGTCAATAGCTCGTTGGTGTCAGAGGAGAGAGAGTTCCGAACGAGCTTACTAAGGGGCAAGAAGCGGGTGTAGAGGTTATATGCTAGAAGAAGAAGATACATTACCTGTTAAGCACACTTGACCAATCAGTCTCTATGTCTTTGAGCAGCGTCTGCAAGTAGTTGTACTGCTCTATTCCACCAAGTACCTCGTCCAGCCATCCAGACACATTGTCCTGTCCCACTGCGTTAGTTTCACTCTTCCTAGTGCTTACTCCGGCCTATCACGCCTCTAAATTCTGAGCTCAACATCCTTGCATTACTTCTTACTCTCCGCCCACTCCCCGAAGTGTCTGGGCTACCCGTGGTCTTACCTGCCATCCCAACCTGCTTTGCGCAATAACATGGCCAGAGGCTGAAATTTTGCTCTGCAGGCCAGAAATCTGCGAACGAACTATTTCTTTGCATCTCTCTCGGTCGTCAAAGCTAATTTCGGTCAGCAAATCGACGAGAATCCTGCCCATGTCGCCTATAACAGGAAGGCAGAAGATCGAGGACGATTGCAAAAGTCTAAGACATGACCGCCATGGGCAAGCAACGGAACGCTGTATCTTGAGACTCGCAACAAGGGCAGTCCTGACGGGGTGTGCTCTTATGAGAGGACTAGAATAAAATACTGAATGACTCGGGGTAGCAAAACCGCTTGGAAAGCAGAAGGAACACGGCCACACCAGGGCCCCTTGTCAATGAAAGAGATAGGCGACGCAAGTGAAGAAGAATTGAATGCGACGAAGAGACAAAAGCTATACCGATTTTCTCCTTTGTTGCCTTGGCTCTAACCATCAGCAGCGCCCTAAGATCGTCTCCAGCAAGAGGGTCAACGGCCGTCACATAGCGAGAGGTCGAGATACCGCCTGTGGCTGTCCCTATCCTATTGCCATTCACCACAATGGTGAGAGCTCTCCTTTGCGATGAAGGCAAAGACAAGACCACCACCAGTCTCATAGAATGAAGAAAGCCAAAGAACTACGACATTTTTTGCCCGAATAAATAGGTTAAGTGCGAGCAGGGCTCATTTCAACAAAAGCTGAGAGAGCACACATAGCTGCAGGTGAAGATCAGATGCTTCTAACCTCTCCTTGAACTCTACGAAATTTTCCTTTCTGGTGCCCATACCAGTGAGACAGCGACAGAAGACAGGAAGGAGAGGGACAAGTTCCTGTGCCAGACAAAGTTCAGTATGCCAGGCTACTGCCCTTCATTTGCTACCATCAACGGACACAAGAAGAAGAGGAAAAAAGGGTGCACTTGAGAGAAATCTTCCTTGCCGAGACATAAATCCTTGATCCTCTACCAGTCACTGTGGTAAGGGCTGGACGGACTTGCAGTCGGTCCAGTACATGAAGGAAAGGCTGAGGGTGCGTTTGTAGAAAGGCTCACCTGCCTCAGCCCTCTTAGGTCGAAGGCAAGGTCAACGTAGATAACAGACGATGTTGGCAGGTCATGTGACAGTAGGACCACTTTCCCTCCCGCAATGTTTGCTATCTCTACGGGAATCTCTGGCTGCTTGTCCTCAATATCTTTGAGGGTGAGCTTCGGAATCTTTGCCAGCTCTTCTGGCGGATCACTGCGCAGCTGCTTCTCCTTCAGACTCTGCCAATACATAACCATGGACACAACTTAGAGAGTTGATGAGCTGGCTCCAAAGCCCAACCTGTCGACAGTCGAAGCGATCTCAAGGAAAAGCTACTAAGAGTAGAAGCCATGTAGTGGATGCAACATAAGAGGGAGCTCGTGCACGTGAAGAGAAGCGACTCCGACCTTTGTCTTCTCGATAATGTTCTCGAGATCGTCTTCCGAGCACCTTTGCCGGAAATTTTCAACCTCTCGGCCTTCCTCCTCCTCCTGCTTCGTATCGAAGCTTTTGTCTGGTATCATATGAAGAGATACGCGGTGGGAGTTCTCCAGAAGATGTTCGCGAATGAGATCTTGAAATACTGGCTCTCCTTTCTTTAGCTTGTCCTACGCGATGGGGGTCAGCTGCTTCCCTCTCTTGGACCATCAGCTTATGCAACTCCTCGGTACTCTGTACAAAACCCTGCGTCATGCCTGCATCCTTAACTCAATCTTAAAGTTTCCTTAGTTCTGTCCAACTTTCAACCAGGCCCTCTCCTTCGGTTCGGTAGCCTCTTTGCACCGGAGTGTTTCCACAGCCAAGCCCTGTCATACGATACCTTGAGGGCCTGAAGCTCCTTTTCGTACTTGATGCTCTCTATTGGATTCCCATGGTAAACCCAGCGGTCCAGGGCGCTCAGCATCGTAAGGAGGCCGCGTGGGTACGACCCGCTATTCTTTTCTCTTAAGGAAAACTCCACGGTGTTCATGGCACTTTCAATTGTGGAAGGCGAGAACCTGCGCGAACAGATACGTAAGAAGAAAGAAAGAGTCAAAGAGACAATGAGGCAGCAGCTAGCAAGAGATGATGCAGAGGACAGTGCTTAGGTTTCATAAATGACGGATTGTTTGACAGGACTCCTCCCAGCTTTTTGATGCTTTTGTGGTCATCGCCTCTTCGTGACATGGGTTCTGTATCTTACCCTTCCTCAGAGAGTCTCTTCAGCTCGCTCAGCACCAGTGCTTCCACTTTGTCGACATCTTCCTCAGCAACCTACGCTTACCGTTAGCATCACGAAAGTCCTATGTCGCTCTCGCTGTCGCAAGCTCGTTTCCGTCCCTATTCTATCCACTGCATTTCCTCCTTAGGGTTAATCTTTGCTCTTGTTTTACTTCCTATGTCCGTTACCTTCTTGAGACCCACAGCAAAGGTGAACTGGCGCAGCGTGGTGGAAAGTCCTCCTCCTGTAAGAGAGAAGCCCAGGCCACTGCTGAGAAGGGCCTTTCTCAGGGGCGACGCCTGGAAGAGCCACAGAAGAGGGATCGAAAGTTAGCCGGCTCTGAAACCGAGACTGTCATAGAAGAAAGACGCAGTACGACTTATAAGCGGCATCCTTAAAGAGTTGTGTAGTGGCCCATTGCCCGCTCGAACAAGACTCAGCGGAGCTGATACTAGCCGTTCATCCAGCTTATGAAGAGCCAGTTAAGGGACTGAGTAAAAGTAGAAAAGCACCTCTGTTCCTAACAGCAGTTCGGAGAGAAGAACCAGCTCCAAAGTCCTCTCGGCTGAAGGATCCTCATGATTGAGGACCCACCCAACGGTCATCATGTGCTGCTTATCCTCCGCGGAAGAAGAAAAAGGAAATCTCACTCTTTTTGGGGAGGAGAATGGTGCTTGGAGGGTAGGGAGAGGCTGCGGACTCTTGCGCTGAAACTCTGTGAGGTACTCTGCCATGAGCCTAAGTCGTTGTTCCTCAGGATCATCTCCATAGAAATAGATCATAGCGTTGCTGCGGAGAAAATAAAAGAGATATGAGATTGGCAGGCTAAAGAATGAGATGGAGCATTAAGGAGGGCAGAGCAGATCTTTAGAAGATGTCGGACGGAAGAAGTGCGTCTTGAAGGAGACCATAGTCTTCTATTTCTTTGTAAAGAACTCTATTAAAATGGATCTTCGACTCCCACTCGGTCCCTAGCTCTGAATACTAGATCGTCTCGTCTCCCTTCTCACCTTGGATGGTAACAGTCTCCGTGGAAGGACTGAAACTTCTCACTGTCATAAAGGGAGAGTTAGAGACAGAGATCGCCAGGAAGTTGTGAAGGATGGTCACATCTCAGAAACCCAGCTTGTAAAGAGGGATCACGGAGTTCTGTGGAAAGGATAGTATGGACTAAGTGAAGGGTTACAGAGAAGACCGAAGAGCTTTAGAGCAATTAGGAGATGCTCGTGTTGTAGGTTCGGAAAGCCATGAGAGGCCAACGCTAACGATGAAGATGAGAAAGGAATAAAATCCATCATGAAGAGGAATGGAAGGAACCAAGCGAGCAATGGAGGAGGGAAACAGGAGAAGATCTTCTGCTCTGTATCCTCAGGTGGTGCCTGGTCCGACGGACGCGCCAAGAGAAGGTCAGGCAATCAGAGCGATAAGCCTTCTTTCTGAGTTGCTTACAAAGTAAGTGTAGGAATGACTTGAGGATCTCCACCGGAATCTACTCCATAGATATTATCTGGGAATAGGCTCTGTTGCATCCTCCGATAGTTCATTGAGTCTGGGTTTGAATACACGCCCTTTACACGTGAGGAAGACATGGATGGGAAGAAAGGGGCAGAGAAAGAGAAAGAGCGAGAGACAAGGCTCAGACTAACGCGCTATTTCCAAAGGTACATAATAGAGAGCAAGGATAGGAAAGACCAAGAGACGGACTTGACTCTCGTACCCCTGCGCTGCTGCCTGTTGGTGCTTACCTTCATTTCGTTGAAGACAACTCCTTTTAAAGCCATTTTCCCGTCCTTACTGTCTAACTCATAGTGCCAGCCTTCCTGCATGAGCACCTGCAAAGAGGCTCAGCTTTGTCTGAAACTCTGACCTGTATAGCAAGAGAGCTCTCCGCCCTCTCATCCCCATTTCCATGGCCTGGGTGCCCTTCTATCTCCGCTGCCCTTCCTTCTTTATAGTGCTTTCCTTTCTTTCCTATGGGATATCAACCTCACAGCCTCCACCTGGTCGTAGGGCTCGGACAGCCGTCCTCTATCTCTCAAGCTCATTCCTGCTGACTGCCCCCCCACCCCCCTTTTCTCTCCCCTTTACAGAGCCTCCAGTTATGAAGCTCACACCATTGACGAGCCTTCTCTCTTTCCTTATTGAGGATTACCTCAGGTGTGAGTCTGGGGTGCAAGACGGCGTCCATGTAGACATCTATGAGATTATAGAAGTCTTTCAGGTTCTGGCTAGCGACAGGATAGCAGGTGCGATCGGGATAGGTAAAAGCATTGAGAAAGGTCTGCAAGGAGCTCTTCAGGAGCTCTACGAAGGGTTCTTTGACCGGATACTTCTTAGAGCCGCACAGGACGGAATGTTCCTATGTCTGTATGGTTAGAGGCTGAAGGTCTGAAGAAGCAGTCACGCACGTCGGAGAGCTAGCTATGCTGCTTCGTCTTACCAGAATGTGTGCAATGCCATCGCTAGAGTCAGGAGGAGTTCGAAAGTTGATACCAAAGACTGCAGAGGTGCTTCAATTAGTCAAGATGTCGAACGGGTCTCCAAGAGGCAGACGATCGGGTGACCACACGAAGGGCCGAGTGTACCTTTGTTCCTATCGTCAACCTTGATAGAAAGTAGCTCGGCCCCTGTACTCTGGTGCTTCCATAGGGTCGCTTGACCGTCTATCTCTTTGACATACTCCGATTTGAGGGGCTCAAAGCCGTCTACCTTTGGCAGACTATAGTATCGTCTGCCAGCACCCGACGAAGCTGCGGTTGCTTGTCGCTGCACCCAGCTCTTGAAAGCAAGTGACTGGCCCCACCGGCACCTCCTATCAGCTCCAGAGCTCGTCCTAAGAGCTTGCATCCTTCTTAAAGCTTTACCTCGGCTGTCAAACTGGAAGTCTGGGAGCTTCCGAAGTCAGAAGCGCCCGCAGATCAATCCGATCAGAATTTTTCTGCTCCTTTCTCCCCACCAAGCTCTTCCCTTGAAGAGAAGAGAACAGCAACAGAGATTTCCCATAGATGTAACCTCACGCCACCCACGGCGGAGTATTTCCAAGCAGGAATGGCCGTTAGCGTCCCCATTTGCCTCTGTAGTTTGAGATAATAACGCCACAAATGGCAGAATCACATAGAGCCTCTGACAATATGTGGAGGGATTAGTAATACTACACAGATATTGGGCTTCTGATGCCGGGCGGAATACGTTTGAGTCACCAAAACTCTTCATAACACACTTGACCGCTGGAGCTGCAGCTGTTCGCCGCGGACGCGCCGTCTGCGTCTTCACTCAGAGATTTCGCTGGCAATCTTCAAGCTGTTCACTCGCCGTTCGTTCGACCGATAGCAAAGAGGGCCTGGAACCTTCATTGTAGCTGACAGAAGACGACTGGAAGGGTTCTTTTCTGCCTGCGTTTGACGAGGAAGCTGGGCAGCAATGAGCTCAGGAACCACGGTCAAGTTGGGGTTTAAAGGGGAGTTGAGGAGAGTTCATGTGGAGAACCTTGAGACGTTTAGCCTTCACGAGCTGCGGAAATGCGTAGCCTCGATGTTCCCTCGAGTCTCCCAGCCCATCACCATCCACTACCAAGATGATGAAGGTAAGATCCAGCATAAAAGTGAAAGGACAACTGTGCAGAAGGCAGAAAGATGAACGTTACGAGAGGAAGGGGTAAGGACAAAGAAACAAGTAGATAGGCGGACATGGGTCAACTGAAGAGGGAGAGGATGTAAGAAAACACGGGATTTAAGAAAGCACTGTCTTGGGTCCGTGCGAGGCCTTCTCTTAATCTTCTCCTCATCACACTCTGACTGAAGGTGATGAGATCACCGTCAAAAGTGATTTCGAGGTCACTGAAGCCATTGACGTGATGCGGCGCTTGAATCGTACCGTCCGCTTTGAAGTCAGTGGAGGTAAGAGACGATGTACAGCTCCTGTTCTACTTCTTACCCTTAGGAACATGCCGGTTGATCTCCTAGGGGAAGGTACTGCGCCTGGTCGTGACAGGGCTCCTTCAGTGCATTATGAGACCAGCCTTGCCTCTCTCCTCGGCAAACTGAACGAGGCGCTGGATAGGTGGCAACCGTCCTCCGGGGCAGAGGATGAGGAAAAGTCTACCCTTCAGAGATTGCTAGCTAACCATTCGGTGCAGGTAGCCTTTCAGCAGCTACTCTCAGAACCCAAGGTAAGGACAGCGGGAAAGGCTGGTGGGGAGGGAAAGAGAGACATATGAGACTCAACGTTGGGGAGAGATAGACAGATGAAAGAGAGGTGCATCACCGAAAGACGACAAGAAAGGACCAAGAAGTAGGGGTTAATCTAAAGAAGTCATACATCCGAGATCGTTGATATCTCTGCTTGCTCTACGTAGTGGTGGGGATTGTTCCAGCAGATCAATGACTCTCTGGCCCTGGTAAGAGACTCAACTCTAGCCTCCATGCTCTCTGTTTCTTGAGGCTTAAAGCACAACGATTTGGCTTTTACACCTTATTCCTGTTCAAGGTGACTTTGTCGCTGAATGTGAAAGCCACGTTTGGACTTTAACCCGTTTTATTCCCGCCTTTGCGCGTAGCATGGCGCCATTCCAAGAGTGAAGGAGCTTCTCTCTTCGCCTGTCAACTCCTCTCTCTCTTGGCAGTTGCTGGGCCGCTTTCTCTCCCGTTGCCCGGAGGTTCTGCAGCTCGTCCCGAGCATAAGGTCCCAGCTTCCAACCCTTGCTGAGAGGATTCAAGAAGCGATACATGAGATGGAGACCGATGTGAAGAACCTGGAATCTATCTCCGCGTCTCTTCCTTCACCGCTATCGTCCACATCTCCTCAGCAGAATGACTCTAAGGAATCCACAAGAGAAACTCTATCGCCAATGGAGGAAGAGCCCATTGCGATACCTGTTGAGCCTATCTCTGCGCCTCTGCCTTCCGCTACAGAGAATCTGCAACAGCCTCTTCTTCCTCCGCAGGAAAGTGTGGAACAGGAAGAGCCAGCTCTCCCGGGAGCAGAGATGTTGGAGGATGTTTCCATCCCGGATGGCACTGTGCTGCCTCCTAACTTCAAGTTCAGGAAGATATGGAAGATTTCTAATGCCTCAGCAGTGGTAGGAAAAGATACTGAAGGGCTCGGATTTATCTGGAACTGTCTCAGTTTTCATTCCCTTCCTTCTATGAATGGCTTTCTTTTCCATACTTTCAATATCCTCCCTAACTCTTCGGTTGTCGGCTGTAGGCTTGGCCTGAGGGCTGCAGCCTTGTGTGCAGTGGAGGAGCGGACATGGATCAGCCTAAGGAGAGGATTTGCCTGGAATCTCTAGCTGCTAACAGCACTGGGGAGATTGGAGTGAACCTTTGCACACCTTCGGCTACCGGTAAGAGGAAGATGCATGACAAAGTTTGTCGATCTTCTTTCATCTATTGGATGGTCTTCGTCTTAGCACCGTTGCTGCCTTTCTTCTTGTTCGTTAAGGTCGCTACTCGTCATTCTGGACGCTGGAGTTGCCGAATGGACAGACATTTGGGGATAAGCTTTGGGTCGATATCGTGGTGGACGAGGCTCTTGGGGAGGTCAGGAAGCAGTCTGCAGGCGCTCCAGTTGAAGAAGTGACTGCAGCAGCAGCTCCGGCCACAGGTAAAGACACGTACTGTTTGGCTGTTGACCCTCCCCATCTTTCACAGTGCTGGCCACCAGGACGACTACTCTTCTTGGTAGCCCCATGTTAGACCATGTTCTTAACCCATATACCGTTCCGTCTCTTGATCCTTCTTTCAGCCCGATTGACTTGTGACTCTTCTGGTGTCTCCCTACATAATGCAGAGGAAGCGATTCCAGCTCCTGTTCCAGCTTCGGCTCCAGCGGCGGTTGATCAGTGGCTCCCACACCTACTGGAACTGGAAAACATGGGCTTCAGTCAAAGAGAGAGGAACATTCAGCTCCTAGAACAGCACAACGGGAATCTTGAGAGTGTTATTGATGCCCTACTTTCCTAGATCATCCCGTAGTCTCATCGTCCCTTCTCTCAGTTCGTCTCGTTCTCGCTTGTACTGGTTCAAACTTGCATTATGGAAGCAGGCTAACGCTAATGTTGAGAAGTGACTAAAGTGGAGATTGGTAGCACATTAAGGGATGACGCATCTTATGGGATGCGACTCTTATGGACTGTGCTCTTGTCATAGTATTATCAATTAGCTAGGTTTTTGATATAATAATAACTTTTCATTTGTCCATGATCATCGTCTTCGCCCCGTCCTACTGCCCAATGTCGGCAGCTAGTGAAGCTAGGAGAAACAAGACACCAAGAGATCATTGACCAATTCGCAAAGAGCAAGCTTGGTCCCGAGGGTCTGTAGGACAAGCTTCGCGCTGTACATAAGCTTAGTCAGAGCCACTGGATAGTGCTGAGTGCTGTTGATCACTCCTGACTGCTTGATTATGCTAGAATCTCTCACAAGAGAGCCGTTGCAAAATTACTGATCAGCTCTTTATGGAGAAGAGAGACCCTTTCCGCCCTGATCAGAAATGACTGACATTTCTCTTCTAGTTCCGGGTCCACCCCCACTCCGCCCGGACCCGTTCGTAGTCTTTCTTTCTCTGTCAGGTACTTCTTAAGTGGAAGAGGGAACTCTCGCTCCCTACTCTTATCATAGGCGGCTACTCGTAACAGGTGGAAAGTGAAGTCGAAAGCTTCAAAGCGCCCTTCTTGCTTGAATAAGAAGAGAAGGGCAACGCCCGCCCAGAGGAAGCCATCTCCGAAGTAATCTTCCATAGGAGTTTCGTGAGCGGCTACCTTACTTTGAACTTCCATTCCAGAGCTAGCAGGTGAGCAGCTGTTTGAGTAGAAGAGAAACTGTATCAAGGTCAGTGCCTGAAGAGAAAGGAAGTGCTGCAAGCGGGAAGCTGTAGTATAGACTTGGGCCGTGGTCGTTCCACCGACAAGACAATTGGGGAAGCGCTGGCGCGAGGAAAGGCATTGGGATGGAGAGAGAGAGCATAGCAGAAGGAAGTGAATAATCGTATGTAAGATAGAATTGATAAGAACAAACATTGACGATGCAGCTGAGGAGAATAAGAGCGAGAGGTCAGGAAGACAGCTCCAGACTCTAGTCCTACCTGCATGGCACTCCACACACGGTAGTATTCTGGGGTTTCCAGGATGGGGATCCCCTTGTCAAGAGAGAACGGTACTGTCCAGGTCTTCACAAGGCCCTCTTCAGCCAAGAAGGATGACAAGGATGCCAGAATAGAAGAGAGAGGATTGTAAGGTAAAGTCAGAAAGGCTTCTTTCTCTTCAAAGAGCTCCAAGAAGCACACAGACTGCCACGTGCTCTGAACAATTGTCGTCTGAGAATCTTTCTCCGTTCCTCTCCTGGACGGGGTCGACGAATGTTGGCTAGCACTGGACAAACCTCTTTCCGGCTCCGGTCCAGAGTGAAAGCTTCCGATTGTCTGGAGGTATTGGTCCAGACAGAATCCCAAAAGCGATAGGAAAGCAATGCTGTTGCCAACTTCCCTGCAGGGAAGATTGATCACAAAGAGATAATACGTAGGAACAACAGGGAATCTATTGCTAGGCGACTCCATGGCGCTAAAGGTTTTAGCTTCTATTGACAATGCGACATTCCGCGTCTCTCTTAATTCTCTCTCCCTCTTCTCTTCTTATATCTTTCTGTCTCTCTTTCTCTCCGTCGCTCCGTCGCTCCTCCCTCCTCTTTTCTTTGTTCTTACATGAAACTTTGAAAGACCACGGGCTTGAGGTCGCGATACTCTAGGATTCCACGAAGCTTTGCCTCATAGAAGCCGAAGCAGCCACTTGCTCGATAAATGAACTTAGGCGGTGAAATGGGAGGGATGGCGAGAGAAAGGGGACGCAAATACTCCGCAAAGAGCCCTTTAAGATGACCCTAGGAGAGAGACAGAGAGAGCGAAAAACAGAGCGCGTGAAGGTTGACATTGCAAAAAATAGACATGGCTCTTGGGCACATGGTGTGCAGCGAGAAAATAAAGGGTCTAGAGCTTGAGGAGGAAGAGACCTGTTCTGGTTGAACGGCCGTAGCGATCGTGGACAAGATAGAAAATCATAGCTCTTAGAGATCAGTGACTCAGTCGAACAGTTGACGGAGGACAAAGGAAGACGAAGGTCTTTCATCTCGAGACCTACAGCTAGAAATACAGCTCGCAACGAGGAAGAGGAAGGATAGTGTTGGCAGAAGCGGAAAACGCGGATAAAAGGAGACAAGGGAAAGCCAAGTGCCTCACCTTCACAAACTCTTGGACGTCCTCTGCTATACAATGCAGCATTTGAAGCCCGAGTACCCTGATGAGGCTTCCAACGTGTTCTTTTCCAAAGAACAATTGAAATGGCCTAAGGCGCAGATCGTATGCCCTAGCATACTCTTTCCCGAACAGAAGAACTCCAGAGAGGAGGTCCCGAGAGGACGTGGACCCGTTCATGAAGAAGGGAGAGCAATTCTCTTCGTCTGCTCCCTCTCTTCCCTCGAAGTTCCTGCTCACGAAGCGCTGGCTGGCGTCGCTATACGCGAAATCGGCCAGCAGCTCTTGCCGAAGCTTCGAAGAACACGCTATAACAAGCCTGCCTCTCCCGGGATGGTTGGCAAGTGTTCGGTCATGGTCGATCTCAGCGAATATGGTTTCAAAGCTGTCCAAGGTTAAAACCTGAGATGAGAGAACCTGTCAGGAAGTCTTCCTCTGCCCCTTGGTTAACCTCAGTCTTATCCTCTAGGTCTTTCTCCTTTGATCGGCTATCGCATACCTATCTACCCATCACTGCCAGTAGCACAATCTTTTCTCTGTCTTTTCAAGTAGGCACTCACTCTCTACCTTCCCCTCTCTCTCTCTCCACAGTCCATACCTTGTTTAGTTCGCAGAGAGTCTCTCTCAATACCAATAGCAGGAGGTCAAGCTCAACGATGGCAGTGACTTCGCTCGCCTCGAATCGGTGGATTGCCGCCTCGAGATCGGTGCAGAATATGGCCCTTGCGTGCTCAGAGAAGAGCTCATGCAGGTCAATGGGGCGCCCGAGCAGCTAGATTGTAGAAGATGAGAAACAGTCAAACAAGAGCTATAGCCCGGATAGAAGATAAGTATAGTCGTAGGCCTCCCAAAAGATAGTGACAGCTCTTGATTAGTAGCAAAGAGATGGATTCAGTCAGACACAAAGAGAGACGGACAAGAGAGACAGAGATAAAGAAAGATAACCAAGTGCAAGCTGTGACCCACCCTAAAGGTCCGTCGCTGGAGTAGAGGTTCAAAGCTCCTCTGATAGACGGCACGGCCCCTACTTCCTTTCGCCAAGTTCAGACCATCAACTATGGACCCGGGAAGGCACCGCAGGGCAGCCATATCCTTGGTGTAGGAGTAGAGCTCATATGCTAGGAGAGCGACCACCTAAAGGAATGCGTTAGAAAGAAAGACTGATAGCTTAGCTCTAAAGATGATGGAGTTGGAACCCCCTGTCGAGTTGAACGGAGGTTAAGGGTCTAGAAGTCTAGGAAGCGTAAGGGTCTAAAAGGCAGCAGAGACAAACACGACTTTTAAAAATGGGACTAATAATATCGCGCACACAGGCCTACGTGAGCCTAGTCCAACTGTTCGCATAGTACGTCAACAATAAGAGACTATTAGACGTCGCAGGAAGCGGAAGCGTGGCTGGTGTAGGGATATGGGACCTGGTCAAAACATAGCGAAAATTCTCCCTCTATTTCCCGGTAGAGGTGTTTTCTTCTTAACTCTCTCAAGGCACTGTCTGCTGCATCGTTGTACAGCTCAAGGAGGAAAGTAAGGCAGTACAGAAGGTCTGGCGCCCGGTGCTGCCGCTGAGAGGGGGAGTGATGGAAGGAAGAGAGGACGTGGAAGAGCAAGATATACGGAAGAGAAGACTCAATGGAGAACTGGACTTTCTTGGACATCTCAAGGTGGTATTCGCGAAACCAGAGAGCGTTGAAGTCCACGACCTGACGCAGCGGGAACATGAGTAAAGTTGGTAAGCTGTAGAGAAGGAGAGACTAGAATATATTGGGGGAAACTACTCCTATTTCGACGCAGAACAGAGGTTCAAGGCAGAGGAGAAGAGAGCAAGGAGCAAAATGTGCAGGGCCCCAAAGGAACCCAAGAGGGCATAAGAAGAGGGAAGAGAGAGGCTACGGAGGTTTGTACCTGCATTATCACGTCCGGGAAGCGGAGCACGTGCTCGTAGAAGAAGGACGAGGAGTGAAGTGCGAGAAGCCACCCCTTCTCTTCGGAATCAAAGTCTTTCCTTTGAAACACTCCCTGCTTTTCTCCCTCTTGACACAAAAGCTCGAGCATCCCACGGAGAAGAAATAGTCGCGATGAGGAGGGAGATACTACCCGAATGGACTTGACAGGCTTTCTGTTCTGTCTCTCAGCCCTAACATCAGTAGAACGGATATCAGGACGGTTGCAAACTAATGCCATAAACTCTAAGATTGCATAGTTTTCTTATGCTGAGGATGAATTTTCTGGCACGACTTATGACGCAAGTAGTGGCAAATACGCAGAAGCTGAAGGTCAGAGATCTGCAACTCTAGGCGAGGGAGTGCGAGATAGGTAGGTGGCTCAGCCAGAAGAACGAGAGCAAAGAGCAAAAAGAAAAGAAAAGAGGCATCAAGAGCCGAGCAATGGAGAAAGATCAAGCAGAGGCACACTGGCGGACTGAAGGGCAACATAGAGATAACAGAGAGACAACCTTGGGGCCTTGTAATCCTCAGCCAGAGAGGGAGAGCCATCCCGCCAGTCGGCTATCAAATTTCGAAGAGCGAGAAGCGGGACCTTGACTGGCCGTTTTCTCTTGTCTGCGCGGTGTAGAAGAGTAACCAATTCTTGCTGAGAGAACTCCTGCAACTCCGAGTGTACAGCTATCTTGAGGAGAGGCAGGAGCTTTGGGTTGAGACAGGAAGACAAGAGGAATGGAAATAGAGATGTTGTTAGGGTCAGTAGCTCTCCCGGATGGTAGCTAAAGATGACGAGATTAGATTAGAGCATCCCAGAAAGGTAAAGAAGAAGTTAAAGTTAAGAATGGGCCGCTCTGTCTGGGAGGAAGCAGCGGACTCGGAGTAAGCAAAGGAACCCGCCCAGAGAGCTATAAATAGCGGGCTTTGCGGAACATCGCCACAGGACGTGACAAGAGTAGAGCGCAGGTCCACAAGATAGCTTGGTACCTCTTCTTGTCTCTGCATCAGCAGCGCTCCGACACTCTTTGCCAGAGATATCATCTGAATAAGCACAGAGAGCTCTTCCTCGTCAAAGTTATATCGTTTGAGCCCATCGAACTGATTTGACTCCCTTGCTTCCTTCTCGTCTGTGTCATATTCGGGAGGGTTCTAATTAAGGTTGTTAGACTATCAGAGAGAACTAACCTCTCACAGTCAAGACAACACTCGCTATGAGCGGTAGATCGCAGCGGCGGAAGACTGAAGAGAGGTAGTCTAAGGCCGGAAAACCTAAGCCAGGATGGGTATCGCAGAACCATAAGGCAGAGGCTGAGATTGATGAGTGGGAAGTTGTGCTGCACCACATAGGGAGAATACTGAGAGGAGAGATTGACTCTTATGTACTGTGTGGTTTGCAAGCAGCAGGAAATACAGAGGATGTTAAAGCTGACCTCAAGTTTCCACGCCAGCAGCTCATGGATTATATTGTTCCAGCGGCTAAGGTGCCTTAGACCTTTCAGTACCAACTCATAGACAGCCTTTGGGGCCACACATTCCCAGGCCTGCTTGCCTTCACCCTTGCCACACAAGAGCTGTGCACATGCCGCACCCGGACGCGTCGGTGACATACACAAGAGGAAGAGAGAGACAGGTACAACTTAAAATAGAGGAATAACAAGAAGTAGCTAGAAGGCGATGGGGACGCATAAGCTCGCCCAAGACAGAGCTTCATCTTGATATTTGGGAGCATGCCGTCTTTAGCCAAAAGACTAACATAGAAAGCAGTTGGCACCTCATTAAGAGAAGACTCCAAGTCTGCTAGGAAGGCCCGGCCTTCGAGCTGGATTGTAGTCCATTCCAGTTTGATATCGGGGCACGGCAGATTGTAGGCTTCAAGTTCTTGTGAAGACGGAGAGTAGGATTGTCAGATAGAGGAAATGACGGAGACATTGGAAGTATGACGTTGACCTGAGGTAAGTAGTTGTATGGTCGGAGTGGCTAAATTATTGTCAAGAGAGGTAGCGAAGGGCAGATAGGTAGGGAGAGATTGAGGGTCGAGAGGTAAGATAGACCTTGTATCCAGGAAACCTCAGACGAGACTGCATGCGGTATCCTTTGAAGTGCTGCTACCAGGCTGATGTTTACATCCTTGAACACTAGCAGATATGGAGCTGCAGAGAGGACAAGGCGAACCTGGAGATATAATAACACCACGCAGATGGAGAAAAGGTGAGAAGTGAGACAGTTCCCGTTGGTGACTTACTGCCGTTGTCATCGAGGTAAAACAGAGGCTACTGTGAAGGCTGCACTATGCTCAGGAAAAGCACTAAGCTCAGAAAGAAGGCATTGTTTGAGAGAAGCTAAAAAATCTGGCTACGTTATGCCGCGAAGGGTGATACAGGTGAGGAGAAAATCATGAGGTGGAGTCTATCACGTACTCGCTTCAGCGGAATCTGTTTGTCCTTGAAGACGTTTAATGGCTGCCTGGCATCGTGTTCCCGCTGAAGAAGATGCAGAGCAGCTGGCAGGGCCCGGAGGAGAGAGAGTCGTTCAGCCGGAAGGATCCAGTAGCCCCTCTCAAGAGCATGAGTTGCTTCCTGGACCACCGCCAGGAGCACTTTCTCATGGCTGCAGCAAGGAAAAGCACAGTGGAGCGTCATGTTGGCTTTTCACTATGTTTTCTGAGCAAGTATAGAACCAAGTGGCATGGAGTCATGGATAGTGAAAAGAGACAGAAGTTGGAAAAAGGAAAGAACCAGGAGTGCAGATAAGGCCACTCAGTCAACAGATATGGCCTTACCCGGCTATGTTCTGTAGGTCAAGTCGGAGGTGGTTGAGCGCTGAGGCTACAGGAGCCCGTGGGTGGGCCAGGAAGGCCTGAAGCTCTAGAAAATCCCTCTCATGCATGGACGCTTGGTCTTCCACATCCTTTTCTTGCTGTTTGTGGAGCCTTTACAGGATGTTCCATGGTCAGGCCGATGTTTAGACGTAGGACCACTGTAGATTAACAGCTGGATAAGGTAGATCGAGTGGGGCAGCATGGGTGCTTCACAGAGTAGGAAAGTTAAGGTGAGCCTGAAGATAGCCAGGGCGCAAAAAGCACTAGATATTAAGAGATTACAAAGGGCGGGAACCTTGCTATGTCCGCCCATAGCCTGAAGAAACGGTTTATAGACAAAGGAAAGCATCAAGCGGAAGATAACCTTTTGAGGAAAGCAAAGTCATTCTTCAGTCCCGGTTTTGCCTCTTTGACAACGTCGAGACAAAAGAGTAGATCTATTGCTCTTATTAGGGCTCTGATAGACTGGCTTATGACACATATTCCTCCTGCCGTTCCTTCTTTGTCTGTTGCCAATAAGCGGAGGACGAACTGGCAGAGAAAAGAGGAGAAAGAGACCTGAAAAGTTGGGACGGCTTTGACTCTTTGCATCTCCTTCACAAGCACTAAGAAGGCAGCAAGACATTAAGCGTGAGGATGTCAGCTGTTTCTGCAGACCTCAGGCAAGGGCGATGAAGAAAGCACTAAGGAGCACTCGCAAGCGTCTTGAGGAGAGAAACATGAGCAAACGAGCGAGATTACTGGAGGGGAGGGGATAGGTGGGAAAGGCGGAAGATCAGAGGGTTTGCCAAGGTACCTTCATAAAGGGCAGAATGGAATGCTTCCACGTCTTTTGGCCGTCTCTCTTGACATCTATAGGCGGCGGCCACGCAGCTCCTGTACGTGTACAGTGTCGCAATATGCCTCCAGCCTTCCTCCACCATCCTGAGACAGAAGATATTCAGAGCAAGAGAAGGATCAGATTTTAAGAAGGAAGATGAGGTACCAGACAACAGAGATCTAGAAAGGAACATCTCTTTGGTCATTAGCCGAGAAGTGGAGGCTGCACAGATGGAGGGGAAGAGGTAATAGACGACCCAAGATGACTCCCACGCTCTCTTCCTCTGTCGACAATCAAAAGTAATGTCTCCACACTCATCCATTCCTTCACGCTTCCATTTGATGTAGGTACCTGTCTAGCAATTGTATATCTGTGAGTAAATCAGACATCTGGGCATTCAAGGCTTGGCACTCCTGCAACACAGGAGGCTCACTCTCAGGACAAAAGCCTATGAGTGGAAGCTCTAACCCAGCGTCTGGCACCTCCCTTGCCAGTTGACCCCGTAGGTCGCGGAGTGAGTCCATCCTTTCCTTGTGACGTGAATCTACCTCTCTACAGTCCCGAGCATAGCATGCCTAGGAAGACCCATGCAGCTCTTAAGGCGTCTCAGCAGCGCCTAGCGCACTGGACTTGTCTTCTCCGTTGGCCGGCTCATCACTTTATCACTGCGCTCATCGCTCGTCCCGCCTCCGCTCAGCGTCCATCAACATCGTCGAAAGCTTCGTCTTCTGTCAAAGTGTATGTCTGTTCGTCCAAGCATCCTCCAGAAGCTAGAAAAGTATTGCTTCCCTAAATTTGCGACAATCTTCGGATGGCTTGCAGTCGGTTGGGCAGCTAAAGTTCGCCTTGCAGGAATAGCGCTTTGAGATGGCCTTTGACAAGTGGTATATTTATTGTTAGCAAGCTCTAAATAAGACAATCAGAGGTCACTAACAATGGCCTTAGCTAATGATCGGATGGCAAGTAAAAGAAGAGCTATGTACCAGGAGGTTCAGGAGGTACAGCGTCCGATGACGAGAGGCATCAAGTGAACCAGTCGGGATGCCATCCGTAGGCGCAGCCACATTGCCTTGGAGGTCATCGTCTTCATCATAACAACTGTAGATGCAGTAGTTCTATGAGGTGATATCATTAGGCTCTTTCTGCGCCGCCCAAGAATCAGCAACCGACCACAGGATAGGAAGACCCTTTGAGAGCCTTCACGCCATAGGCCATTCAGAAGACGTCAAGCAAATGCGCTTAAGCTTAGCTTCATCCGTCTTCTACTTATAGATTCTTCCTTGACAGCGATGACCGCTGTAATGCAGTAGCGGTCGGCAGTAGAATAAAATAGTACAACTCAAATTAGCAAAGAGCGGGCATTAAGGAAGATATGTAGCCAGCAAAGGTTGCCATGACCCTGGGACCGGAGCTCCGTACGTCAAACAGTTGAAGAGCACGGTCAATATCGTCACGTTGGATGTTATCCGGCACTTCCCATCTGAGCAGCCATCGCGAAGTCCATGGCACTTTGCAGTTGGACAGAGTTTCTTAGCACTCAACTGGTCATCTAGAGACCTCCGGTCTGCTCCAAGACCACGTCAATCTGGTCCTGGTCTTCAAGTTCCAGCTAAATAGGGAGCATATTTAGCTTCCTCATACCGTGGAAGATGTAATGGACCAAGTCTTACCATTTTGGGCGTCGACTCTCCTTGAAGCCGTTCTCCGTCGAGCAAGAACCTGAGCGCCCCAACTTGTACGCCTTTTCTTTGGGCGTAGGCGTTAAATACCTTCTCCATCTTCGTCGTCCTCTTCACCTTGAAAAATGTCTCTTCACCTGTCTGCACCGAGAGCGTGGTTTAGTGTTTATCAACTTGCCAAAGCCCGTCATCTACAAACAGAAGTCGTCGCGGTCCGCTGCATTATGTGTAGTACCTGGTCCTTAACACGAATTGTGATAGTCTCACCGCCCTCCTTAGGCTTTACATCTCCTTCTGACATCTTGAAAGGCTAAGCTAATGAGATGCTTGTCTAAGCTGTGAACTATCTGGTCTGGTAGTTAAAATAGGAACAGAGGCTGAAGATTAGTTCTGCGCCTTCTGTAGATCGCCTCCTTTCTCTATGATGAAGAGTGCACCTTTCTACCGGCTGTCGGATCTTCAGTCTTCAGATTTCTGCAGTTCAGCCTGCCGCGAAACACATAATCCGCGCCATCAAACAGAGGTTTAAACAAAGCCCGCTATCCTGCTTCTTCAAAGTCTAAGGTATGCGGAATATTAAATTCATACCACACCCTTTAGGTAGATTACCATTGTTAGCAGGTTAGCGGACTTTGATGGTCGTATGAATTCACCCAGTTGTCGTCAACAGCTGCTTTCTTATGGCCATTACAATAGAAACGCTAGAATTAACCATCAGCTGTGGTCATCATGGTCTAAAGAGATCAGCTGGCGCTAATATGTAACAGTAATCATATAAGTGATTCTTCGCCACCGTTTTGGCGCGATCCGACGATCAGATGCGAACCCAAGAAGCAAGATGGCGCGAAGCATGATCTACAGAGCTTCAAGGCGAAGGCAGACCCTCCTGCTGAGCATCATTGACTGATGAACGAGCGTATGACGGCCTGCCTCTTGAGCGCGCCACCTGGTGATGAGGATAAAAGTCACAGTACCGACGAACTTGCAGCCTGTATACTGGAAAGAAGAGCTCACTTACTCGTCAACGAGTTTATATGAGTATGTCTTATTATGATGACGACCAAGGTGCACCTCCTGTTCTGCGGTGACTTGAGTGCACATTTCTTGCTGCACTTCCACAGCGAATATGAAGGAAGATAAGGCGATACAATGTCCTATCTGCCATAAGGCAGTGGACTCTGCTGACTTCATCAATCAGCACATAGATAGCGGTTGCAGCGTCTATGTCTCTAGCCCTAGGGCTCTTGCGGGAGATGGAAGAGCTGGACGAGACCAGAAGAGATCAGTCCAATCCACCATGTTCGGAGGAGCTGCCTCAAGTACGGAGTTTAGCTTAGCTCGCCAGTCATCAATAGCAACCTACCGGTCGCCACCCCCGAAGCAGAGGATAGGTACTAGTTCTGTAGCAGATGTCACAGGAGCTCCGAGCTCCTCTCATTTACTGATGAAAGCTTCGCTGGACCGCAGATCTGCGAATGCAAGTATGATTGGTGTGAAAAGAACGGCGCAGGACCTCACATTGGAAAATGGGCCTGAAAAACGACGGGAAGGAGAATATGGTACTCCCTCTCCACCTTCAGCCTCCTCCTCCCACAGCCACGTACCGACGCCTGTTGGAATGTCTCCTCAAATTCCTCATAAACCGCAAGGTAGTCCTAAAGGCCATGTTCCTTTAGCCGACTTGGTGCGCCCCAAAGACCTTGAGTCCTTTTGTGGTCACACAGAGCTGGTCGGTGAGAAGAGCCTACTTCGTAGCTTAGTAGAGCAGCGTCGTCTCCCATCGATGATTCTATGGGGAACTCCAGGGTGTGGGAAGACGACCTTGGCCCGTATTATCGCCAAATCGCAGCAGACTTACTATCGAGAGTTCAGCGCCGTCATGCACTCCATCAACGACATCAAGAAGGTCGTTGAGGAGGCAAAGAACCATCAGCGTCTGACCGGAAGAAAACCTATTCTATTTATTGATGAAGTGCATAGGTTCAACAAGGCACAACAAGGTAAAGTGAAATGATAGCGCCTCCTTTGTTCTCATACCTACGTCTATCTCCCATCCTGCATTTCCTTCCTCTTTCTCTTTCGCTGTTGACTCCCTATCTTCGCCGCAACAGTTTAGTTCCCTATTGACCCCTTTCTTCTCACTATCGCTACCTTTTCATAGTGATTAGCTCTTCTTAGATCCTCCATTTTTAACGAGTCTTCGCTTTGGCTGGTTGCTCATAGTGGACATCTAGCTTTCTAATGGCTCATACCATCAAGGGCTCTTTTCTTTACTCGTACTCTGAGCACTTTTCTTTAGCCATCTACCTCGCTAAAATCTTCTGCGCTCTCCGGGCCCTTCTTGTACCTTTCTCTGAGATCGCACTTTAAAGAGTGATCTTATCTTGGTCTTTTTTATCCTCAGACTTCTTTCTGCCTGGAATTGAAAGAGGGGAATACACTTTCGTCGGCGCCACAACCGAGAACCCCTCATTTCGTATCAACTCTGCGCTTCTTAGCCGCTGCCAGGTCTTCGTCCTATCAAAGTTGCAGCCGCCAGAGCTTCTCGCTCTCTTGCGACGTGCCTTAAATGTGTACAACGACACCTATAACGGACCGAACACCGGTTGTCCCCGCCTAATAGTAAAGGACAACCACCTAGAAAAGATATCCTCTCTCTGCGATGGAGACGCCAGGTCTGCCATTAACATGCTTGAGCTAGTGCTTGAGTCTGGCCGTGCGGCGAGAGGAAGGAGAAAGGAGGGAGAGAGAAAGGAGGAAGACGCGGAAGAAGTGGACGAAGCCACAGTGCTTCAGGCCCTTCAGAAGACCCATCTTCTTTACGATCAGGCTGGAGAAGAACATTATAACATCATTTCCGCTCTGCATAAGAGCATGAGAGGAAGTGATCCAGACGCCTCACTTTACTGGCTGGGGAGGATGCTCTATGCTGGGGAGGATCCGCTCTACGTAGCGAGGAGGCTAGTTAGATTTGCCAGTGAGGACATCGGAATGGCTGATAGCAGGGCGCTTCCTCTCGCGGTCTCTGCCTATCAAGGTAAGGTCACTCACCACACTTTTTTTCTTTCGGTTGCCCTTTGGGTCGAAGGGCGTCTGTTTATGCTGTTACTAGGTATAAAGCGTCGAAGGTAGCACATCAGTTCATGCTTGCTGCACACTTTCAGCCGCTGAAGAACTGCGCGTTGTGGTCGGTGGTGGTGGTGGTCGTTGTGGTGGTTGGGGAGGGGAGGGAGAGAAGCGGAGGACGATTGGGAAGGGATGGGGCAACGCTTTCAGTCCTGACACCTGCCTTCTTGTCCAACCTCCAGCCTGCCATTTCATTGGGATGCCAGAGTGCGATGTCATTTTGGGCCATTGTGCCGTTTATCTGGCTCGGGCGCCCAAGAGCGTGGAAATATATCGCGCGATGAAGAAAGTAAAGCAAACCATAGAGACAGGAACGGCTTATCCTGTCCCATTGCACTTGAGAAACGCTCCCACGGCTCTGATGGCTCAGGCAGGCTACGGAAAGGGTTACAAGTACAACCCAGACTACAAGCCAGAAGAGCTTGCAGACCAGGAGTATCTCCCTATGGAGATGAGAGGATGGAAGTGCTTTGATTGAGCCTTCCCTTCCCCAAATTTTGTCGCAATCTAAGCCCTATGAGGTTCCACTTTATGCGGAGGCTGGCGCGTAACGTCAGCAAGGCGCACTCCTATAGCCTTTCTGTGCTGCAACCTGTGAACTACAACTATTATCTGCTGCTAGGGCCTATCGAGCAGCAGCAAGCAACAGCTACTAGGTGGCTGGATGCTATTCCTTTCTTTGGCACAACTAATAAGTGAATCTTCTCAGCTGTCATCTGGGTGTTAGTGTACACTATGCCCATAAAGGAGGGACCTGGAGCCGTCTCACAAAAGCCATGATTGTAAAATGGCGAGAGAGCTGACTAGTACCGCGCTTCCTCTTGTGTGTGAGCTTGAGGCCATCATGGCATTGCATGCTACCTTTACTGAGATAACCAGCTATGTGATGTGGTCCGCCCTTGTTTGACTACTAATGAGAGAAGAAGCGGCTAGTAGTCCGAGCCGAGTCGTTCTGGATTCATAAATGATGCTCACGGATCGACTTCTCCCAATGGCTACGACAGTAGAGGGCTCCTCCCTACCTATGTATAGTCGGCCTGGAGTTGCCATTGCTCTTGTCGACTCTCTTCTATTCCCCGCCTTCGCATTGATAGCTGGTAGTGCTTGACTGATCCAAACGCCGCAGCATTTTACCGTCCTGCTTTTTTGCATCGGTACCCTGTCCTAACCCTCTAGTCCTAAAGGTAGCTAGCAAATGCCTCGCCGGGGGCTCTACTTGCACTTTCAGAGTCCATTATGAAGTAGCAGATCTGAGATGAAGCAGCACCCATCTCTCCTATCATGGCCAGCAACTGACGCTGCAACTCGGTCATCGTGCTAAAGAGGAAAGGATGACGGCAGTGAGGCCCGGTGCACCGAGAGGATGGGAAGTCGCCCATCAATAATCACTTCTGCCCCTAATCTGTTTATTATGCTGCTGCTATAAATGCTGCAGACGGAGCCTCTCATTGTCTGATTTTGTGGACTTCTGTTTGTGGGCATCAAGCTGGAATGCTCCGACGTTCTATTAAAAAGAACTTGTCCTCGCTTTGATCTCAATACCAAGCTCAGTTTTTTATGATAGTTCTGCTGACCGCTCTACTACGTGGTTCTTCGCCTCCTGCAGACGGCTTACCTAGATAGTGTGTAAGTACTAGACAATCGCAAGAAAGCAACCTGCTGGAAGCGGCAACACTGACTCCGGCCAATGGTCAGTCGCTCCCAACAGGCCACGACGTACTTTCTTAAGTTTAGAAGAGGAGCTTCCGTTGAGCAGTTCACTCTGCTGTGAGTCAGCATCACTCAGCCTTCATCATCCTTGTGTTGCGCCAACAGCGCGAGGAAGAAAGACAGCGTATGGGAGTACTGTACGAAGAAAGAAATAGTCGGCAAAATCTCTCATAAGAAGGTCCAGCCAGAGGAGACAACGCGGTACTCTGACCTCCAAAGAGGCAGGTATCCGAAAGTAGCATCCGATTCAAGGACACCTTCACTTTTGCGTTACAATTAAAACTGGGAACGAAGGGGGTTAGGCCACTTCGTTTCGGCAGCTTGCACGAAGATAATCCAATCCAGGAGGGTCACCCTTCCATTCTACAGTACTGTACGTAACAGTGCACCAGACCTTTTTCGGTTATCCCAATTTCCAGTCTTCGGTTGCTTCTTCTATGTTCGAAATAATAAGCGCTGAAACTCCCTTATTCTTTTGGACATGGCTAGTGGTACCCTTATTTTGCAACAATGAAGGGAAAAGCCAGTGTTTATTACTGTAGGTCGAGTCACCTGCGGGGCTGTGAGGCTTTATGAGGGGGAGGAGGGACGGAAAGGTAACAAAAGGGCGACGGGCGACGGAGGGAGAAGGGAGAAGGAAGCTTGGGCGCCCATTTTCACGTTGGACAGGACGGGGACCATCACCCACAACATGTTTGCATGCGTGAACTATTCAACGAAGAAAGTTAGAGAACGGGCTAACTCTAATATACTAGGCGAAATATTCCCTTCTCTTGAAATGAAGTATTGCGGAGGACACAGCTGGGGTACGAACGAGGATATTAACCACTGTCATAGTAATCAGGGTTACCCATATCTCAGGAAGTTCCGTTCGGGTTCCGAATGGCGAAGGATTATTGAAGTGTAATCAGGGTCAGAGTGCGCTTAGATCTATCATATGAAAAGCTTGATTTTAGGGTTAACCCGGTTCACTTCCAGCATGAGTGCAACTGAAGAAAAATTTTGCTCGTCCTTCCTTCTCCTTCGCTTTGGCTCTCTGTTCCTCTGTCTCTTGACCACTCTGTCTCAAGGCGCGCGGCTTCCGTTTCCTTCTGTCACTCGTTTCCCATCTTCGTCACTCTGTCTTGCTATCTCTGGGTTTTCTTGGGGCTGCTCCTATCATCAGATAGATCTTCGCGTCGCCTCATTGTTTATTGAGCGATCTCAATGCTTCCACAGAGAGAGAGAGAGAGAGAGAGGAGAGAAGAGAGAAGAGGAGAGAGACAGGAAGTACGTTGGTTGCAAGGAAGGAACTAAGGAAAAAGCCTTCCAACCTCCGGTCGGAGATTGACAGAGAAGGAAAGCAGAAAGCTTCATGGGCGTTGCTGAGTCGAGACGGAGAAGCTGTGCAATAACATTATTTGCTGCCATCCTGTCTTCTGACTGCACTTATGAACAGTCAGACGACATACGACCAGACTATTGACGATAGCATCCGGGAACCTTTGCTCAGACGAGAAAGAGAAGACGAGACGTCTCCCTTTCTTAACATAGATCCGTCTTCTTCAGAAAGAGCTGCCAGTCAGCAGCAGGGGCCTCGAAGACGAGTGGGAGGAGGTTCGAATCCACAGAGCCCCCAAGGACCCCAGGTAACCCGG
Source organism: Hyphochytrium catenoides (assembly GCA_900088475.1). NCBI lineage: Eukaryota > Hyphochytriomycetes > Hyphochytriales > Hyphochytriaceae > Hyphochytrium > Hyphochytrium catenoides. Next base: position 90,849 of record FLMG01000761.1, read on the forward strand.
GAAGCCTCATTGTTTATGGCGGCTAACATTTGCCACGGGTTTATGGTCGTGCCACGCGATTAACTCTTTCTGTCCGCCACTATTACGTCTCTGTGGATGGGTTCCCCTTTACGGGCCGAGAGGCCTGCTCGCTGTTGCATATTCACGCCTCTATTCCCTTTCCCGTCATCAGCACTGGAAAGCACCTGCTAAGACATCTCTGTCTTCTCTTCTATCTAACGGTTGCCAATGTCTGCACAATGGTTTATCCTATCCTTTGGTGCCAGAAGCCATCATACAGCACAATGGGACCCAGGAAGGTGGTGGACAGGAGCTACTATGACTTGATGGGAATCGACCCATCAGCTTCAGAAGAAGACATCAAGCGGGCGTACCGACGGAAAGCCTTGCAACTTCACCCCGATAAAAGAGGCAACTCCCCTGAGGCACAGGAGGAGGTAGCACACTTAGCTGCTCTTGCATTTAACATTTACTTCCTATTTGAGTTGGCTATATCTAGATTGTCCACGATCGCAGTGCATCATCTTGGATTGCCTTTTCTACTTCTCTAACCTCTGTTCCTCAATCCCTGATCGTGACTTATGAGGGTTCTCTGTCTCTTTTCTCTCTCTAAACCCTAGTGGACTCGCTCAAATCTCTTAGACCTATGTCTGTCTAGTTTGCGAGCTTGCTCAGCCAGAATCACCTCTCTTATGTGCCCCGCTACCTACGTTATTGGAATTGTCATTTTGTTATCTAAGCCTGGACGCCCTTAAGTCTAACCAGAGCTTGATACTGTCTGCAGTTTACACGGATGAAGCAAGCTTACGATGTACTATCAGACCCAAACAAAAGAGAGATCTATGACAAGTAAGGCGCCTTCTGTTCCTCTGTCTTTCTTTGGTCAAGCTTTGTTCGTTGGTCTAAGCAAACGCCTCTTCAATCTCTCCAAACCCTTCCCAACGCATCTACATATCTGTCGCCCTCTACGCCAATCTCTTCATTGTGTACTTACGTGGTCACTCTTCGTACGTCTTCACAGCTATCTGATGTTCTCCACAGTGAGCAATTGACTCTTGCGTCCCCTACCTGACACACTCTCTTTCTCTCACTCTCTCACTCTTGTGTTCTGTTTCACATAGTATGGGGGAAGACGGTCTGAAAGTTATGGAAGAGTTTGATAGTCTAGATCCGGAGACATTTTCCGTCCTGTTGATGCGATCTTTTCTTGCTTCGAGCAAAAAGGCGCGGTTTATCTTCATCCTGGTTCTCCTCCTAGTTGTGGGCTTTATGACCCTCTTCCCCATCCTTCTCTGTCTCTGGCTCGATGGCATCATCCACACCAAGTTTGCTGTTGTTATGTTGCCCTTATGGCTGGGAGATGCAATAGCTCTTTGGTGCGTTGGCTTCAATGCTGCGGCCCCAGGGGAGGGAGGAGAGGACACAGAAAGTAAAGCAGGAAAGACGCACTGGAAGAAGATGTGAGTGAATCTTTGTCTGAGGCATATTTGGGATCATGGTAGCCTCGCCGTCGTTGTTTATCCATTTGCCGTCTCACTAGAAGCTTAGTCTCGTATCTGCCTTACCTCTATCCGCCACACCTACCTTAGCAAGGTGTCTCCCGCCCGCATTCCTTTCTCTATATGCTATCGCAGAGCGTCCCCTCTTTCAGGCTTTCGGCATTTGGTCCTTCCCTCTAATAACTCTTTTCCCTCACTACTAGCAAGCTTCATAAGTCAGCTGCGGCACAGGGCACTCAGCTAATGCTACATTGTCCTAACGCTTAATTGCTGCTCTTTTTCTTTGGGAATCTTCTATTCGTAGCTCAAGAATGGTCAAAGCCTTCTGTGCTGTTCTGCTTCAGATTTTTGTATGCTTGCGGATAGATGGAGTGATCCATTGGTCAGCCTTTGCCTTGCTGGCCCCCTGGTACGCGTTTGAGGTCCTTCTACTGGCAGAGAAGGCCTCTGTGGGCTATCGGGTCCTAAGAAGTATATCTCTCTCCGCTAGAAGAGCTGACAGGTCAATGAGCTTACTGGCTATCTATTGTTGGGTGACTCCTCTCTAGTGCTTTTGCTTCATGCTTTGCTCCCTATCAGTTGCCTTTGCTGGCATCTCCTTCCAAGCCGTCTTTCTTCCCTGCTTTCGTCTCAGTCGCACTTGCGGTATGTGTGGACCGGCAGGTCGAGGCAGTCGACTGCCTCTCCATTGCTGCACTCCCTCCTTTCAGTAAATATGGGTCTCTTTGAGCTTTCCTATAGCTCCTATCGCTGGTCAACATGCACTTGCTTGAGCTGCTCTTCTCCAAACTCCATCCGCATCCTTGACTTTCGTCTGGCTACTAGTCTCGCCCTCTGAAAGTTGACTCGATCTCTCTAAATTATCACATCTCTTTAACTTGTAGGGACCCAGTGATATCGGAGAAGCGTTCCTCTGCTGTTTGGTTCAAGCTCGCTTTCAGCCTTCTGTGGAGCCTTTCCCGAATCGTCCTAGGTGTACTAATAGCCCTTAGAATTGACGGCACATTGCGAATTAGCTGGTGGCTTGTCTTCCTCCCGCTTTGGCTAGCTGCCGGGATGGACATTCTTAAGCAACTGTTAGACTGCGGTGCCTCGAGCGATGCCAGCAAAAAGAAGACAGAGAGTGAAGAGGTTAGTAGCACTCTGTGAACTGTCAATCTATTTTGTCGCTTTGACCATCTTCTCACACTTTTTCTGGCTTAATGGTCACTAACTGTTGTTAGCTCAATGTCTCTTTCGGTTGCCGACTCGGTGCCTGATGGTCCTCGATCTCCCGCTCTTTCTGTCTCTCCCTCTATCTGCCCTTGGTTATCTGTGCTTTTTGTCTGATGCTTTGCATATTGCTCTCGGCTGCGGACTTTGTAGGAGACCGACCAGTTCACTACCTCTGCGACCTCTGAGGATAGCGCCACGCACGAAGAGCCAGGAGACACTGCAGCGACCGCCTTTATGAACCTTATCGTCATCGCTATCTGGTTATCGACCTCAATCATCATCGTGGCTCTCATACAGGGCAACAGAGGCTTTTCTGCTTTCTACGCGGCGATCCCAATTTTTATAGTGGTAAATGAGGCTCTCTATGATTCTCCAGGATTTCGTTGCACTAGACTTTGCCATGTAGCGCATGGATTCTCTTCATAGGCTACGGCCCTTCTTCAGGCTATTCCAGTCATGCTCCTCTTCTGCTCTCGTCATCTAATGATCAACGCTTTTCGTTGTCTAACACGCTTTGGCCTATAGATTGGACTTGTCTTGTTCTGCGTACTATGCCAGGTGATGTGCATGACAGATCGCGGACAGGATCAGGCGGAGTCACCGCACACGCCGAATCACCCAGATTCCTCAGTTCCCTATTACAACGACCAGAAGGGCCAAGCTTCTCAAGAGAAAGGAAATGGCGGAGAGACAAGAGTGTAGCACGAGAGAGAGTTTGCTGGAGATAGAAGGCTCAGCTATTCCATTCTCTGTACGATACTACTACCTTTATCTTTTCCGTTAGGAGAGAGCTCTTCGGAGGCGGAATGTACAAAGCCGAACTGGCTCCTTTTGTTTTTTGTAAAGAAGAATAGTTTGCCTCAAGCCCACGTTTCGTTTCTCCATGTCGTTTCGTTTCTACGTCTTTTACTGTTAGCTCGTCTCTCTTACTGTTAGCTCGTCCTGTTCTATGGTCACACAGCATCAGCTCCCTTAAAAAGCGTCTCTCTGCTGGTGAGCTCCCAACTGTAGATCCGCGCTCCACCTTACATCTCCGCATCTCTCCCGCTTCTTACAGTTGCGAGCTGAGAGGAGCTTGTGAGCTCGGTCAACACTGCACTGCAATTTGCATCTGGCAACTGCACGGTGAACTACTGGCCTGGGCTTGGGGCTTGGCTGACAGAACTCTTCAAGAATCTTGGCGCATCATCATCACTTCTCTCTCATCATCCTATTTCTCCGTGTGGCTGCCCTTGCATGAAGTTCAGTTTGTGAGGCTTTGGCTCTTTGGCTTCCCGCTTGGCTTCAATCTTCAAGCGCACCTTTGAGAAAAACCATCATGAAATCAAAGTGCAGGTGCGTGCGCTCAAGTGGAAGCAAGCGGTTTCCGCTAGCAGACAGATGGTGATAAGCGCACGGTTTTACGCACTACAATGCGCACAAGATAATTGGACCCGTAACGACTAGTATTTTTTCAACTTTCAAACCTCTCTCCAACGGTTATGATGAGGGACAGACAGGGAGCAGGAGAGAGGACGGAATAGGAGAGAGGGAAGAAGAGAGAGAGAGACAGAACAAGAGAGAGAGACAAAAAGAGAGAGAGAGAGAGAGAAGAGAGAAAGAGTGGAGAATGAAACAGAGACACAGAGAGAGAGACAGAGAGAGAAAGAAAGGGGGAGAGACCTCCAATGAGTGAGCAAGAAGAGAAAGCGGCCCGCCGTCTTGGTGCAGGAGGTCCCAGCAGCTACCTCGCCTGATAAAGGCAAGCCAGGCCGCGCTTGTGCGATAGCTCCAGCGGATTATTCCTAGGATTATGACCCGAGGACACACGGCCATCGACTGCCGCTTGTTCATCACAAATTTCTCTTTCTCTTCCTTGTAGTTGGGCTCCTCGGCTCTTCTTGAAGTGCATTGGCCAGCCGCACTCGGGCAGGGCTCTAGCGCCATAGACAGCAGCGTTGGCCTACACGCTGACCATGTTTGGTTGCTAGGTAACCTTCCTCTTCCTTCTTTCTTTCTCCCCTTGTGTCTCCTTCGGTCTCTTCCCCTCGCTCCCTATCTTTCAATGTCTTCGGATGCCCAGAGAGAGCTCTGTCTCGACTTGGGTTTTCTTTAGAGTGGGCTGTTCTTTCTCTCTCTCTCTCTCACACATCACGCTTGCCTACCGGTCAACTAGATAGCTCTCCTCTTCCCTACAATGACCGAAGCGTGCTCGACCACCGCCCTTCCCTTTTCTCTCCTTTGACGACAATCCCATGCATATCTTATTAACATGGCGTGCTTTCTCTCTCTCTCACATACTCTCTCTCTCTTTCCATCAGACATTAGCCTGCAAGAATGACCACAACGGACAGGGAGGGGCCTCCGCCCTCGATGGTGGTATGTTGCTAGTTTGCTTTTGTTGCCTTGACTCTCGCTGTCTCCTTTTTGTCTGTCTCGCTTCTCTCTCTCTCTCTCTGTCTCCTGCTCTCCCTCTCCCAACCTCTTCCCCGTTTATCAACCTCATGCACTGCACGTTCGAGAGTGCTTGTCTTCTCAGATGCGACCGCTGTGCTGACTACTTGCCTTCCGTATGCCTAGGTTGCAGTACGCGTGAGACCCCTTTCTGCCCGGGAGCAGGCAGAGGGCCATCGTCCCTGTTGTGAGGTCCACGGAGAGGTGATAACCTTTCTCTTGTTCCGCTTCACTGTTCCGCTTCACTCTTCTCCCTGACATCTTCCTTATCTCTTTTTCGAAATGGTCTCTTTCTCCTTTGAAGGAGGTGACTCTTTCTGTGAGTCTTCTGCCATCGGTTTGCTTCCTCTTTGTTCTGCTCCTAATCCCTCTTGTAAATCTCTCTTCTCTCTGTCTTCTCTCTCTTTTCTTTCTCTCTCTCTCTCTCTCTCTCTCTCTCTCTCTCT